>CAWUFW010002752.1:1800000-2069068 GCA_963921515.1 Calotriton arnoldi
CAACAATATCGAGTTTGAAATATCGAGTTACAAGAATATCGACAGCAAGTATATCGTAGCACAGAACATCGACAGTAAGGTAAGAAATATTGTTTTTTTAAATATCGAAGACAGTAATATCGTTTGTTAAAATATCGTTGTTAATAATATCGGTATTTATATTAGTGTTCTGTATTTTAGTATGTGTGTTAAAAGTATGTGATGTAATTTTTTGGTATAAGTGTAGTTTTTTTTTAATGTATGTGTTACATTTTTTGCAGTAATTACTTTTATGAAAATTAATTTTTGCTTATTTCACTTCTGTAGCGGGTTGTGGGTTTATAGGGGAATAGGGTGGGAAGTAATTTAGTTATAATAAAGTAATTTTTTTTTTATTATTATTTGAAATGAATTTATTATTAATTAATTATTAATGGGTTATTAATTAATATTAATTAATTAATAGATAATTATATTAATTGTGTTATTTTTTTAGGAGCGGGTTGTGGGTTTATAGGGGAATAGGGTGGAAAGTAATTTAATTATAAAAAAATAATTCTTAATTTTTATTTATTATTATTTAAAATTAATTTATTATTAATTAATTGTTAATTAGTTATTAATTAATATAAATTAATTAATAGATAATTATATTAATTGTGTTATTTTTTAGGAGCGGGTTGTGGATTTATAGGGGAATAGGGTGGGAAGTAATTTAAATATAAAAAAGGTCAATATTAATTTTTATTTATATAATTAATTTATAATTAATTAATTATTAATTAGTTATTAATTTTTATTAATTAATTAATTGATAATTATATTAATTGTGTTTTTTTAGGAGTGGGTTTTGGGTTTATAGAGGACTAGGGTGGGAAGTAATTTAATTATAATAAAGTAATTATTCATATTTATTTATAAATTAAATATTAATTGGTTATTTAATTATAATAATTATTTAATTGATAAGTATGTTAATTTTAACCCTCCGCAATCCAACACTTTCCCTACTTTTGCACTCACTGGACTGGGAATAGTAATTTTTACCCCTCTGCTATCCAACACTTTTCCTACTGTTGCACTCTCTGGAGTGGGAATAGTAATTTTTACCCCTATGCTATCCAACTCTTTCCTTACTCTTGCACTCTGTGGAGTGGGAATAGTAATTTGTACATCTCCGCTATCCAATACTTTCCCTACTGTTGCACTCACTGGACTGGGAATAGTAATTTTTTCCCCTCCGCTATCCAAAACTTTCCCTACTGTTGCACTCACTGGAGTGGGAATAGTAATTTATACCCCTCCGCTATCCAACACTTTCCCTACTGTTTCACTCACTGGAGTGGAATAGTAATTTTTACCCCTCCGCAATCCAACACTTTCCCTACTGTTGCACTCACTGGAGTGGGAATAGTAATTTTTACCCCTCCGCTATCCAACAGTTTTCCTACTGTTGTACTCTCTGGAGTGGGAATAGTAATTTTTACCCCTACGCTATACAACTCTTTCCCTGCTCTAGCACTCTGTGGAGTGGGAATAGTAATTTGTACATCTCCGCTATCCAATACTTTCCCTACTGTTGCACTCACTGGAGTGGGAATAGTAATTTTTTCCCCTCCGCTATACAAAACTTTCCCTACTGTGCACTCACTGGAGTGGGAATAGTAATTTTTGCCCCTCTGCTATCCAACACTTTCCCTACTGTTGCACTCTCTGGAGTGGGAATAGTAATTTTTCCCCTCCGCAATCCAACACTTTCCCTACTATTGCACTCCCAGGAGTGGGAATAGTAATTTTTACCCCTACGCTATCCAACACTTTCCCTACTGTTGCACTTTCTGGATTGGGAATAGTAATTTTTATCCCTTCGCTATCCAACACTTTCCCTACTGTTGCACTCACTGGAGTGGGAATAGTAATTTTTACCCCTCCGCTATCCAACACTTTCCCTACTGTTGCACTCTCTGGAGTGGGAATAGTAATTTTTATCCCTTCGCTATCCAACACTTTCCCTACTGTTGCACTCACTGGAGTGGGAATAGTAATTTTTACCCTTACGCTATCCAACACTTTCCCTACTGTTGCACTCAGTGGAGTGGGAATAGTAATTTTTACCCCTCCGCTATCCAACACTTTCCCTACTGTTGCACTCTCTGGAGTGGTAATAGTAATTTTATCCCCTCCGCTATCCCATATTTTCTCTACTGTTTTAGTTAATGTAGTGTAAAATGTATTTAAAAAGATTTTTAAAAAATTAATATTTTAATTTATTATATATGTTTTTGTTTTTAATTTATATTATTGGTGTATGTGTATTTATATGTATTTATAATTTTTAATATGTTTTTAACAATGTATAAGTTATTAAAATAATTATTTATAAATATTATTAAGTAAGTATATATATTATACTTTAGACATATATATGTTTAATTTATTTTTACTTTATATGTATTACTTATAAGTTTAAACATTTTCTAATAATTTTAACCATGTTTTTTTTAATTATATGTATTATTTACTTTATTTTACATTATTTTTTTAACATTAAAAAAACGATATTTTTAACAACGATGGGGCATATTCTCAAGGAGCTATCGCCGAGTTATCGGCACTTTAACTCATCCAAAGTCGCGCTAAATTTATCGCCCCATTCACAAGCTGGTGCTAACACCAATTTTCCTGCGAAAGCAGTCGCAAAAAACATCGCCACAGATGACCCCGGCAACTAAAACTAATGAGATGCAGAGTAGGCGTTCCCGAGCAAAAAGCCGCGACAACACCACAACGCAACATTCTCAACGACCAGCCACATCGGCGATAGGACCACAAAACAGGCGATACGGCGCGTTACCAGCAGGAAATTAACACCTGCTCTGACCTGGTGCAAAGTCGGACGTCAACCTGCACAAGAAAAGGGAGCCCAGCCCACAGCCACACCTGAAGAACAACAGATGCCATGGAGCCACTCACCATGCACCCCGGATCCCCGAGAGGGCAACAACACCCACCGCCACCACTCCCAGGACCGCCACCCCCTCAACGGACCCCGCCCCCCCACCCCGGACCACCACAGAGGCAGCGCAGACAAAGACAGCGGACCTTCAGGAAATGCACCAGCCCCATAGACCTAACACCAGACAATGCCAATGCCCACTACAGGCCCAAAAGGACAACCATCCTCCGCATCCTGAACATCATTGCCCACAGGCTGACGGTACCAACACAGCGGACAACCAACATCCCTCCGCAGACAAAGCTGCTGGCTGTGCTGCACCTGTTGGCCTCTGGTATCCTCCCAAACAACAACCGCCCGAGTCGGAGGAGTCTCACAGCCAGCCCCATCCAAGTTCCTCACACCTGTCCTGGATGCCCTCACCAGCTAGGGACCCCAGCACCCATACGTCCCCACAATGCGCAGGAACAGCTGGAGACCAAGCAAGGACTATACGCCATAGCTGGATCCCCGCACGTGTCGGGGGCAATCGACTGCACACTTGTCCCACTTGTGCCCCCTGCCAACACCGCACACAATTACCGCAACAGAAAGCACACGCATCCCATCAACATGCAGGCAATAGTGGACCACAGGGGACTCCTCACCAATGTCATAGCCAACTACCCAGGCAGTGTGCATGATCCCTTCATCTTCCGACAGTCCAACATCAACCAGCGCGTCCAGGATGGCACCCATGGGAATGCACTGCTCGTTGGCAAGTACCAAATGAACACACCACACACCTCAACCCCACAATCATGCAACTCACAACTCTGGCACTGCACACGTCACAAAATCACATACAACATGCCAAACAACATGCCCCCCCACCAGACACGACAGCACAACTTACTGTGGCAACCTTGGTTAGCCATGTACATGAGCCATCAGCGGCATGGCACCTCAGCCACACAATGCCGGAATGTGGGGAGAGGAGGGAACCAGGCATGTGCGAAGGAGGCAAGTGATCCATGAATGAGAATGTACACAATGCCAAGTGTGGTGGAGATGTGCTGGACAGACTGCAGTATGCAGACCACAGACATAGCCATGTCTACATGCACTGCTGGTGTTTGGAGTGTAGTGGACAGTGGACGCAACCATGTCACCCCAGCCAGTGGGGAAGATTGCGGAAATGTAGCTTGTGACGTCCCCCCCTGTAAGCGTGTGTGGAGTGGGCTGGCCCGGAGGACGCCAGGCCAGCGTAGGGGTGTGAACAAAAAGCACGTAGCTCTGGGCGTGGTTCTTTTCCGGAATGCCCAACGTGTCTGCCAGGGTGGCGCCTCCCACCCCTCCATGAGACCTACGCCGTCGCCGTGAGCGGTGTGGCCTGCGATCCTGTGCGCCTGCTGCACCCCGGGCCGCTGGACCCCGAACCCGTCATGTCCGCCCCTGCGCAGCCAGGCCTCATTGCGCACCTGCCAACACCGGCGTGTGTCGAAGAGGGCCCACCACGTGCCGGCGCTAGCTCCAAGCCCGAAGCCTGCGACCTTGGCAGCATCCTAAGACCTTCACGGCCTCCGCGTCACAGGCCCGCTTTACTCCTTTCTCGTTGACGTACTCCACCGCTGCCTCCGGCCTACACTACGGTCAAGTAGGTCACACATTTGGAACTGAGTCTTGATTATGCAATGGCAGAGTACACACCTTATGGCTGAGTTTATATCACTGTACTCCCTTCGATGTGGTGCCACCAACTCTGTGCATAGCATTCGAACTACACCTGTCTGTGGTCCCTTGCTGACTACTGCCTTCGCCCTACACTGCGGACAAGTGGGTCACACATGTGGAACTGAGTCTTGATTTCTGCATGGCGGAGTTCATATCAATGTACGCAAGGAGACGAGTAAAGAGGAAGACGGGGTTCAGTCCGGAGGAGAAAAGGATCATCGTTACGGGGGTGACCGAACACTGCCGACAACTGCTCTGGTGTCACTAACTCTGTGCATCGCGGGCCAACGACACGTGGCTGTGGGCCCCTGCTGACCGCTGCCTCGGGCCTACACTGCGGTCAAGTAGGTCACACATCTGGAACTGAGTCTTGATTACACAATGGCCGAGTACACATATCAATGCTGAGTTTAAATCACTATACTCCCTTCGATGTGGTGACACAAAGTATGTGCATGGCATCCCAACCACACGTGTCTGTGGGCCCTTGATGACTACGCCTTTGGCCTACACTGCGGTCGAGTAGGTCACACATTGGGAATTGAGTCATGATTCACTTATGGCAGACTTGATATCATTGTACTGGCCTCATCGCAGACTGCATCCCCTTTCAGCTCCGGTGCCACTAAGTCTGTTCCCCGACATCCATGGACACTTTCTGGTTGAACTTTGGTGGTGACTGAGTCTATGGACTGGGGGTTGTCTTCATCATCATGTCGGTGATACTGACTTTGTGGCAAAAACGAGGCTGCAGCATTCCACTCCTCTATTTGCCGCTTCCGGCCGGCTTCTGCCCTCTGCATCATGCCCTGGAGGACACCTTCCACTGTCCCCCGCAAACCTCCGCTACATTCACCTTCGACATCAACGAGGACCCGCTCACCTCGCGTGGCCCTATCTCACTGCACCGCAAGTCACCGTCCCGTGGCGGTGTGCCTGTGCCGGCCGCAGTGCATCCGGGGCCACTAACTCTGTGCAGCTCAAGTCATGGCCCCTGTCTGATAGCATATTGGATGGCCTCTGGGTCGATGGACTGGGGGTCATCAAGGCCATGTGTCTGTGGCCCTGCGCTGTCCGCTGCCTCCGGCCTCAACTGCAGTCCACCTGGGCTCACACATCAAATCGAATCCTGACCTGCCCGGACGTCGCATCACCGCAGGATGCACACGCCACCACCGCCAAGACCAACTCCAAACAACAGGTGCCAGAGTCGGAAGTGTCTTACTGCCGGACTATCAGAGTTGCTCACACCTGTCGTGGGTGCCATCATCAGCTTGATACCCTGCTCAGCTCTTCAGGTGCCACTGACTCAATACACCACAAATCATGGACCATTCTGCTTGCATGTTGGGTGCACACTGTACTTTCTCCGGCTACCACCATGATGCTTCACAGTTGTTTCTGTTATGCTGATGTTTTCTGTTTCCGCTTTTATTGTGATCACTGTTCAAGTTGTCGCCAGCATCAACAACTCCATGAGGGCTGGCTTACACTCACCCCACACACATCCAGCACATGCGTCACTGTACATGTGACCATGCCAATAAAGGTGTCGAGCGCACGTGCCCGTAGCCATTTTAACGAACTATCTAAGTGTGTCCATGTGCTCATGATGTATGCATTAGGGCCCCGGGCCCTACAACATTACATTGTGCCATGTACCGAGGACGCAGCCCTGTCACCGCAGGCAGCGGGTGAGACATTGCACATGTAGCTTTGTCGTCCCCCACTCAACACGTAAGAGGAGTGACCTGTGCCGGCGTACGCCAGTCCAGCGTGGGGGTGTGGATGATTATCCCGTGGCTCTGGGTGTGGTTCAGTACTGGAAATGTGCAAAGGCATGTGCCTCTGTCGCAGTGTGGGTCTCCGTTGGGGAGTGTAGGTGGTCCCTGATGGGACTTGGACACCCACGTATGTGATCTAGTTCGTCTTCCATGAGGTAGTGTCGTGTAGCTCCTATAGTACCCCTGCAGGACCTGCGCGTTTGGATAACATATACTGCGGGCTTGGTGGCAGACTAACTCCGTGCACCCCCACCGTATATGTTAGCCTGGTTTTGCATTAGCTAGCTCGCAGAGCCACTAGTGTCTCCTCTTATCGGGGAGAGATTAGTTTCTGGCAACCTTAGAACATGACAACCCTGATTCCCTCAGAATCGTGGAAACAATGTACTACTTTTCGCTCAGTCACTCGTGCTCACTTATTCGGTTTGTCTCAGCGAGTTACACAGAATAAACAGTCAGGCGTTTCAATAAGTATTTATTGAACAGTTGTTATTCTAGTGTAAAATATATGTGCTGCGGTAACCAGCAGACAATAGCAGAGATATATGATCAGCAGTACGATAAAAGCAAAGGGATAGAACAGTTCTACCATATTGCGATAATCATGAGTACATACATGAATATAAAAGCATTATGCAAGTGCGCGTACTCCTACGATGCCTACCTAGATGTACCTGAGTGTACCTAGCATATGTGTGTAGGTCTTAGAAGCTAAAAGCCAAGAATCCTCCTAGGATTTAGTCGAACCCCCATACCTGAATAGAGTGTGGGACCCCGTCCTGGTCTCGAGTTGGACACCCCGTCCGGGTTGCGTCAGACCACTGTCAGCTTGAGCGACTGCATGCAGGAGCCTCAGCGTCTCTGGTCAGTGTGTCAGCATGGAAGTCTCGGTTCCCTCTGGTTTACCGGGGCAAGATGTGGTGTATTTATACCCTAAAGAGTCTCGGTCTTCAGTATGGTTTGTATTGGACATGAGGAAGACGTCAGGGGTGAACTTTGTACATACATTATGCTGGTAGTGTATTCTTAGAAAGCCATGCATAATTAATGAGTACAGTGTGGGCCTGTGTTTGGAAGAACCCTGCTGCATTCAAAACCATAGGATAGATAACGTTCAGCCCTCAGAGTTCGTTGTGTACTAGCTGGGACCAATGTAGGTGAAAGATCATGCCTATATAAGGAATCATACTATAATAGGACATGTACAGTTGTGACCATAATTGGGCATATGCGGCCATGACCATAATTGGGCAAGTACGAATATGACCATATTAGGGTAAATATGAATACGTCCATTTTAGGGCATGTACGAACGGATCTACATTAGGGCATCTATGCGGGATATAACAGTAGTACCCCACCCGCACCTGTTCGGCCAGCTCCTTCTGGCAGTCTGACAGCTGGCCTTGGAAGGGGATGTGTGCTTAGGTGGGCTGCTGGGAGCTAGCCGGGGTGGTGGGTGTGTCCAGCTGTGTTGTCCGTGCAGGGGGTGGTGTATCTTCAATGCAGCGGGGCTGCCCAGCTCCTGGAGCTCTATTGCCTGGGATGTCCATGGACTGTTGTGGGGCGTCGGTGTCGGAAGTGTGGAGGTCCTCTTCAGCATCACTGATGGGTTGTCAGGTCTGCTCTGCTGGAGGTGTTGTTTGTCCCTCTGCAATGTGAAGGGGAGATGCTTGTTGACATTGTGTTGGCATGTATGTTGACCCATTGTTCGAGTTTACATACAGACTGCATGACAATGTACATTGTGACTGTTTGGGAGGGGCGGACTATTTGATGCGTGATAGTGGACATTTGGACTACATGAGGTGGGTGATGTTGTACACGTACATTTTCATCTCACAGTTTCCTGCTATGTCAGATGCGATTGGCCATTTTCTACGCACAGGCGGACCCAGTTGTGTCCTCTGTTCTGCAGTGTAAGTGTTGCACTGTGTCCCACATTGTCGTCCATGTGGATGTGCTGTGATTGCTATGTGTGTGTGCTGCATTGTGTGAGAGTCGCACCTGCAGCTGTGATTTTGCTGCCCCTTATCTCTTGGAGGCGGTGTGCCTTTGGCTTTCGTGCTTTTGAGGTGCTGTGATGTTGGCGACTTGGGTCATTTGTGCTCTTGGAAGGTTTTTGTACTCTTGTGCATTGTTTGTCTGCAGATGTATTGTTGAAGTAAGTGGTTGTTTGTGCACGTGGATGTGTCAGAGTGTGACCTGCTCCTTCCGGATGTGGTCCACACTCAGCCACCTCAGTCTCGTGGCGTGCACTGTGTCATGGTGATTGTACTCCGGCCATGCTGCTAGTCATGTGGTGTCACTTGCGTTGTCAGTGTGGCTTTCGCATACGCATCTTTGCTGTGTTTCGCACTGGTGCAAGTGTGTGTTGTGGAATTGGTGTTGTGTGGGGTGGGACCCCTTCGGGCACATGGTGTACGGGGGCCTACTTGATGTTTGTATGTGTGCTGCAGTGTGCCACGGGGATCAGGGATATGACCCAGGGTCATTGTGGGTGTTCGGTGTGCTACACGTGGTTGTGCATGTGTGCCATTGTGCCCGTCCCCCCAGTCCCTGTTCATTACTCACCCTGTTGATGTTGTGTCAGGTCATGGCGAGCAGGGTCCGGACTCCAGACTTCTTGCACTGTCTCCACAGTAATGACTGTGGCCACCATTTGCTCCAGCTCCTCCTGTGGCGCAGGACTCCCACCTCCATTCGCCGTTGCCGCCTTCCTGTTGGCAGCGGGTTTCTGCTTGGTTTGGCTTTTGACATCGTGCCAGCGCATATTGGCCTCCTCGGCACACCGACTGCATTCACGATGGGATGGCATTTTTCCGTCTGTATTGCCAATGACACGGTGGTGATGACGGACAGTTGTTGTTGGTGCTCTGTCTCCTCCGTGACGACGATCGGGTTTTCCTGCGGACTGTACCCCGTCTTCCTCTTCCTCTTCTCCTTGGCCTTCCCCGACCCCGAGGTTCCTTGCTGGTGGTCTGTGGGGCTTGTGGGGTTCGCGATGACCTGGGCACTGGTTCCGGGTGCATCCATGTTGCTGCGCAGTTTGATTTGTTTATGGTGTGTTTTTCTTGTTCAGCTTTTATGGTGCATTTTCCTGCCAGACGCGTGGGTATTGCAGGACTATCGCTGGTTGCCGCTGGTTTTTTTTCCGAGGTTGGCCTCATCGCAACTTTATTCGCGTTGGTGTTTCGCATTTTTTCGGCGTCACGTTATTTTTAACGCAGTCATTTGACGCGTTATCGTGGGACTATCGCATGGTGACGCCAGGTTGAGAATGCTACGTTAACACTGCATTGTTTTCCCGCGATGGACTGCGATGTGCAAAGTTGCGTTAAGCTAAACTTGTGGTGGTTATCACACGTTCTTGTGAATATGCCCCGATATTTTTAACAACGATATTTTTTTTTCTATATATTTTTGTACTTACCATTATGTAGATAGGACTTCGATATTCTGGACATCGATATTTTTGCAACGATATTTTTGTACCTCAAAATATTCTGACTGTCGATATTCTGTCAGTGATCTGTCACACCAATCGCAGAAGAGTGAAAGGAGGAGAATGGAGCGTCTGTTGTCTCTGATCTGTGCGACAATTAATCCTTGTACCATAAAGAGAGAATGAAGAGGTGCATTTGAGTAACTGTTTCTGCCTAATGCACCTCGCCTTTACCATAAAGCATTTATGTTCTGTGGTCAGTCTTTCGTCAAAATACTGACTGAATCTTATTTGGCAGTATTAGTCTACTGACTGATAAAATCAAACAATTTTTTCACTGCTTCTTATACTCTGATTTTTTCTGTACACATTTGTAGCAAACACATTCTCAATTTGTCAAAAAGATGAGAGCGGCATTGCCATTCTTAGCAAAGGCCAAAGTCAGAGATGAAATAATACAGCCCATGTCCGTGAGGTGGATGGATTGTCCTCATACCAATGTATGGGAATTTCGGTAAAGCCATCAATCCCACGGCTCGTGGAAGACTCCAGAACAAGGAGGCAGTATTGGTGCAAGAAAGAGCTATTGAGGTAAAGAAGGTTAAGAGCTTGCGCTAGGGTGTCTGAAGACAAGTGCCGGTGAACAGAACTTACACCGAGGTGACGAAGGTGGCCTGGGGTTTACCACAAAGGTTAGTTCTGCTCTGCAACTCTTGAGTGCTTCAGGACAAAGATGTAGGAAGATAACAAGGAATGCTTTCAAGAAAAATTGAATGAAGGCTTCTGATGTGACAGATAAGAGTGAACAAAGCCGTGGCCTGTATTTTATGGGAAGAAATGATGAGCATCGGAAAGAAATGAGAGATGAACCAGAAAAATCTCCAGATGTTATAAAAGAACAGTTTCGGTTGATGTTATAGCTTAGTTAGAAAGAAAAATAATTAGTTACTATGTCTAATGCATCACTTGCTAATGGCATTTGAAGTAACATCACCTTTGTCAGCATAGAGATTAGACTGATATTGGCGAAAGATATCAATTATGCCTTTTTGTGTGCAATTTTCTTGTCCTGTGTCATCTTTTCTTGATGTTATTTTGCTACCCCTGATTTCAGATCTTATCAGCCATGCTACTAGTGTTCCAGATGTATCCCCTTCTTTATGTGCCCTTGTCATGAATATATAGCCTTCAGCCAAATTTCCACAGTTAGTCCATCAATTTTGCGTTGTTGTCTCCTCTCTTGCTTGGTCTTTCGTGGAGGTCTCAGTGTGGGGGCTAATATTTTCTAAATCTTTTATTTATTTTCCAGCTTGCATAAGTTGTATTCTATGGCTTTCCTGATACTTAAGCCTATTACCCAAGACAAGTATGGACTAACTCATGGATCATGCGAAGACCGCAATAATAGTACACTAGCTTCATATTCTTAAACTCAGTGTCTAGGGCACAATTAAAACATTCATCGGTGTCCTTCATACACTTTTTTTCATTCATTAGATTTTAGCAAAATAATTGATTCCTGGTTGGTACACATTGAACAATATTATTTGGCTGCAGCTCATTTGTTTGCTCTGGGTACTGCTTGTTTTTTGGCAAACGACATGCATATCTATGCAATCAGAATGGTCTGACGGACGTAACAGTGTATTTCTTTTGTATATTGGGACACAAAATTATAGATGAAAAGGTTGCCACCTATATTTTCCGATTTATTGTCATTACTTTTTTTGTTTGAAAGATTACTTTCTTTTTTAAAACAATGAGCTATCCACACAAAAGGCCCTTTGCTGAATTTGTAATTTTGTAAATGTATATCTTTGCAGGTTCATACATGGGTTTCAAACCTGTTTCCAGTACAATCTGCAAGAAGGTAGAAAGCACACAAAATAGGAAAAAACCTTTTTTACAACACTGTTTGTTCCTGAAAGCTGGGAAGATAGTGATGTTAGCACAGCAAACCAGGTGTTGGTGCCATTTTTAGACAAAACAGCAAAATGTTGCTATATCTTAGCTTTTTATCAGCTCCCTGCAGGGAAACCACTAACCCTAGGTATCTTTAGTATCCCCAACAAGTGGGAAAAAGGGCAGACATTTGTTCTGGATATCTTTTGTGGAAAATACTGTGAATGAGTAAGCGCAAAGCGCCCCAAACATCAAAAAAGGGCTTAACACTCAGCATCCAAAAGCCTCAGCAGCCAGGTGGTTATAGCTCGGCTCAAGCATAGCTGCAAACATTCATTGCCTTCCAGTGACAAGACAAGCAAGTATGTAAAATTGAATGCGTGATTTATACAGGTATACAGATATTGCATTCCTATAAATTCACAAAATCCAAAGTACAGCTTGTATCACCTCTTTCACTGGACAAGAAACCCATTCCCTTCAAAGCTGGAGTTATATTAGGGTTGTGACATCACTTCCTGCGAGACCATTGTGCATTGCCTCTGTTAATAAGTTCTCCCAACTATGGGGCCGATTCCGATTCAGGCCGGATATCTCCCCGACCGAGCCGGACCCGGAGAGATTTCCGACCGAATCGGACCCTAGCAGTCCGACCGAACGAGTACGATGCGTTCGCATGCAATCGGACTCGATTCGGTCGGACTCCCATTGAAGTCAATGGGAGCCGGTCGTACAACGCGTACGCGGGCTCCCATTGACTCAATGGGTGCGAGGCGAACAAGGGCGCCCCCTACAGCCGATACGCGTCGAGGTGACTCGCGCCGTACAAGCACAGGTAGGGGGGACCCATGGGTCCCCCCTGTGTGCGACTCGCGCGGCTACGCGTACAGGGGGGTCCGACACGGACCCCCAAAGTGCGGCTCCGACTGCTCTTTGGAGCCGGACTGCGCGAGTCGGTCGGACTGCTCGAGGCGCGCATCGTACTTACCCGGCCGGGGAACGTCTCCATTGCGCGGTGCGAGTCGTGTCCGTGCGAGTCGGTCGGTGCGGTTGGGTCCCGCGAACGAGTCGGTCGGCGATTTTGCGAGCGCTCGCATCGTACTCGCTCGCCCGGACGCACGTCCGAATCGGTCGGGAAAGAGGGCTCCGAATCGGATCCGGTTAAGCCGAATCCGATTCGGAGCCCTACCGGCCGAGATCGGAATCGGCCCCTATGTTTTTTATGACTTGAGGTTTTTCCACAACAAGTCATGCGAAAAAAATGCACAGATTGTATGGAGTATGGAGTATAGAATTTATTGCACAGTTAATTAAAACTCACAATATAAAAAGACATTAAACGTTGAAATTAAAATTATGTTCAGCCTTATCTCTGTACGATTACTTTAAAAATAAAAAAATAAATTCTCTTGAATAAAAAATCATATTGATCTCAATTTCATTATCTGTGCAGTCCATTTCAAGGGTAATAAAGTGCATGTGCTTCAGAGTACAGGTCTTAATTTTCACGAGCCTAATTCTAGACAGACTGCCTCTGTAATTAATAAAATGTTATAGCTGCATGCTATTCTTTCTGCACTTTTTTATAAGTCTTAAGTCTGCTAGCCGCTATGTCGAAATACTTTGTTAGTCGGCAGTTTAATTGAGTTTCCTCTGGATTAAAACACAGCTTCACAGCCTGCCTGCAGCTTCTTATGCCCTTTTCGTTCCATATTACTCGGAGTAAGGCGCGCCTTATGTCCATCAGGTTTGGGCAAATACAGATTATGTGTGTTAAGTCCTCTTTTCCTGTTCCACAGAAGCGGCAGGACTGTTCTTTATCTCTCCTTTTCCAGGGTGACAAGTGAGGAAGGATTGGTAGAACACCGAAGCGCAGTTTTAAGAAGTTTTCTTTTGTCTTCCGTGTAAGTCCCGTTTTCAGATATGCTTGTGGCTTAAGAGCTTTATAATCATTCAACACTGTCCATCCATGAGCCCTCTTGGCCAGAATTTCCTTATCTTCTATTATTGATATCATTTTTGTTACTTTTGTTACTATCTTTTTAAAGCTCTTATTATCTGCGGATGTCTCCCAGAGGTTTGTCAATTCGAGATACTCCAGTGATTCCAACAGATACTTCTTGGCAGGTGATTTTTCTCGGGTTGACAGCTCTGTCCAAAGGTGGGCATTTAAGGATCCTTGCTCTGCGCCTCTGATTTTACGCCAACTTTTTATGTAAGCGCCTCTTCTCTCCACTGTTTGTCTCTGAAGGCCAAATTCAAGGCGTATTTGGGCAGGCGACACGTAGTTGGGCAGCTGGAAAATTCCTCTGTATGTTCTACTGATTATTTTGTCTAAAACTAACGCATCTTTCCCTAGCATTGGTTCACTCCCATATGTGAGCATTGGCTGTAGTCGTGCTCTGATCACTTGTAAGAGAGGGTCCAATGTCCGGTCAGGGAGGACTTTCTTCAGGGGCTTCATTGAAAAGTAGAATGTGGTGACCTTCCGACGCATGGCCTCTAGTTGAGGTTTAGATGAACCTCTGCTGTCCAATAGTACCCCAAGATACTTGTAGTTGGTTACCCGGTCTAGCCTCTGCCCGTCCAGGAACCATGAGAGTTTCTTTGTCTTGTTATAATTCACTGTCATTACTTTTGATTTGTTTAAGTTAATCTTTAATGCATTATGTTGTGAAAATTTGTTGGTGGTATCTAAAAGGCGTTGGAGTCCAATTGGAGACCGGCTTATTAAAACCAAGTCGTCTGCATATAAAAGATTTGATAACGAGATATTTCCCAACCGTGGGGCATGAGATTTGGTTTTATCCAGTTCCCCAGGCAGGTCTGCTAGAAAAAGGTTAAACAGCATGGGGGCTAGAACGCACCCTTGTTTTAGGCCTTTGGTGGTGTTAATTCGCCTTGAGAGGTGCGTCCCTGATCCCAGCTTGATCTTGACCCAAGTGTTGGTATGCAATTGAATCAGCTGTTTCAGGAGAGGTCTTGGTATTCCCCACTTTTCCAGTTTCTGCCACAGTTTGGCGCGATCTACATGATCGAACGCTGCGCTATAATCTATGAAGCATAGGAATAGCGAGCTCTTTGCAATTTTCGCCGCTTCTATCAGTAGGGTTAGCGCCATGATGTTCGTTGTTGTACCCTGTCATCTGCAAAACCCTGTTTGGTTTGCGGGAATGATACGTTTTAAGGTTGCCCAAGATATTAATTCCTCCAGGAGTAGCCCCGCGTAGTACTTTGCCTCTGTGTCAATTAGGGCGATAAGTCGATAATTGCTAGGGTTACTCCTATCGCCTTGCTTATAAATTGGGCTTATTATTGAACCTGTCCAGGACAATGGACATATCGCTGATTCCTTTATTCCCTTGAAGACTGGTACCAATATATTGCTCCAAAAGTCAGCATCATGTTTGAACATTATTGGAGGTATTCCGTTGGGGCCGGGAGCTCCTTCCAATTTTCCTTATGATATTTGTAGCTTTATCCTAGCTGCTGTTATTTCATTGTTATTTTCCGTCCTGCTTGATGTTGTTTTTGAGCTCGTTGTTCCTTCCACCTCCTAGTTAGCTTGTTCACCCAGGGTCTCAACCTGGTTGGTGCCTTCACATTTTACATGTTTGTTTTTTCCTGTGTTGTTATCACATGAATTCTTCTCAATTATCTTTAATTTTCCTCTAACTGAGTCCCCCTCTGGGTTTTCATCGTTAAAATGATTAGATAAATAATATGCCCAATCAGATTCTGATATGTTTGAGTTTACTCCGTTATTGCCAGGCCGTTGAAGGCTATGAATTGTCTTCCAGAACTTGGCGCTGTTCCTCATTTTTGAATCATGCATTATTTTCACCCAGAGTTCTTCATTCATTTGCCTTTTCTTTTCCCAGATCTTCTTTTTTGCAGTGCCTTTAAATTCCGTAACTCCTGTTGCAGGACTTCGTCGTGTGCTCGTTTACGAAGCTGTCTTAAGGTTCGGTTTATTTTCCGTTTCATATTTTTTATCTCAGGTGAGGTTACCTTTCCTTGTAGGTAGCCTGGTTTGTTCCCTTTAAGGATTTTTGGCAATGTAGCGTATGTTGTTCCGAGGTCCTTTACAAATCCTTCCCAAGCCTCTGGTGGGTTTTTTATCAAGCTGGTTTTTTGATGAATAATTAACTTTGCGTTGGTTGATAGTTCTTCAATATTATTGACGTTACACTTTATCCGTCTAAAGTTCGCGGTGTACTCTGTACCAGCGCTTTCCCTTGTTGCCATCTCTTTTCCACTGGTTACACTTAGTGTCATTTCTTGTGGTAGGTGGTTGCTTTGTCCATTTTCACCCATTCTAAATGAACCTATGATGTCAAACAATGGAAGAGTTACCAGGGTAAAATCGAGGTAAGAAGAAGTGGTTGAAGAGAAGTATGTTAGTGCTGGCGGGATGTCCTCTTTGAATCGGCCATTCAATACCCTCAGATTTAGCTGCTCTAGATCTTTCAATAATTGAATTGAGCATTTTGTTTCTTTGTTTGGGAATGCAGGGGCTTGATTTGGTATTCCCCACGCTGTATTAAGTTCCTGTGCTATTTCATCTTCTGATGTTGTTCCAAAGAGGTAAAGATTGAAGTCGCCCGCCACAATAAGGTTCTCCACTTCCCTCTCTTCCATAAGTCTTACCAGTTCGCTGACAAGTTCTTTTACCCCTTTAAGTCTATGCTTCGGATGTAGATATGTGTTGATTATGAGTAATGATTGATCCACCTGTTGAATTTTGATTGTTATGATTATTGCCTGTATGGCACTTGGGGGAGTTATTTTTACCTTGATCTCGTCCGATTTTCCTATGGTTGATATTGAGGCGAATGTCGTCAGGCCACCTGAACAATGTCCAAATTTTGAGCCTCTGGTAGCTGGGTGGATTTGTGTTGTATATCCTACTAAGGCTATCTCATTCTCTTCCCAGGTTTCTTGGAGTAAATTCAGGTCAAATGATTTTAAGTAATTTGATGTGTCTAGATCTTCCAGCTTGCTTGTCAAACCGTTAATATTCCAGATGCATATTCTGAGAATTGTGGAGTCAGCTTTTGCTGAAGTCTAGCCGAGTGCCCTTTGTCACTTCATATCCCCTATTGTTATTGTTCGCCGTGTATTTACCCAGCTAGAATCCGATTGTTGCATTGTTAAGTTTTTTGTATGTGAGAGTCTGCTATTGGACCCTGGAGAGTGACTAAGCGCTCCTTTTAAGATTGATTTAGCTGTTTCTAAGCGATCTTTGTTGCTTTCTTCTAGGAGGGAGTGGGGTAAGCTGGTCTTTTTCCTGGTTTCAGCTTTATCCCCCACTGAGCGAATTTGTTCGTTTCCTCCAAAATTTGATCTGCGAGGTCATTTGTCTTCCATGTTGTCTTTGTCACTTCAGGGCCTTGTTGATTTGATGAGGATTGAAATTCAATTGTAAGCAAATCTGTTGTATTGATGTGTTTCAGTTCTTTAATTGTGTGGATCAGTCTTAGTATGTTACCCCTATTTAGGGTGTCCACTCTTCCTCGCGATTTATATTCTGGGATGAATAGAATGATATCTGTCTCCTTGGATGCAGTGATCCGGTTTAGCTGGCGTGTGTTTACCTCACATTGTTTGATCTTGTGTGGGGTTTGATTATTGTTTGTGGCTTCAAGGATTACTGTGCTGGCTCCATAGTGCTCCTCTATCACCTGCTCTTCGGCCAGCTTGTTCCTACTGTGTACATTTACCATCGGCTGCTTTTCCTGAAACGTAGTTACCATGTGATGTCTAACTCTGCTTGGGGGTTGGTTGTTGTTTATGACTTCTGTGGTGATTCCGTTAGACTCCTCTGAGGGCTCTTCTGTAGCCTGCGTTTCTCCACTTTGGGTGTTTTCCATTGGCAGATTTTCTGCCAATCTCCTTCCTCTGCTCTGTGCGCTACTTTCCAATTCAGTTATTTTATGTTGCTGCTTGTTTATTACTGAGCTACTATCCTTCAGCACTGTCTGTTCAACTGTTAACTTCATCGATGCTGTCGACGTTGGTTTTTCCAGTGTTTTTAAGTTCCTTATAGCTTTTTGTCTATTGTCTAAGGGTGGTGTCTTTTTGTCTTGGATGTTCATCAAGATTTCCCTTGTTTGCTCTTTTTCCCCTTTGGCTACCGCTGATTCGTTTTCGTCAATATGGCTTGCTCCTATTGTTTTCCTGTTCCTACCCTTCCTTTTTTGTTTGCGGCGGGCTCGTGCATTCATAAATGTCTCTGCACCAGCCCTGTCGTCGGTTGAGTTGTTTAAAAGGGGGTCTTCTGGAGTATGTTTAAGATTTGGAGACGAGTACCCATCTTTGATAGGAATGGACTGCATGTTACCAGCTTCTATTGGTTTTTCGCTAGGGCCTGTTTTTCCAGACTTAGCCTTCATTGTGGGATGCAACGTTGTATTTGATTTTAGGTCAGCCAGGAGGTTACCTAGCATTGTTGGTAGTGTGGCTAGCTTATCAATTATTGGGGTACAGATGCAATCAGTTCTTACTATTTGTGACAGTTTTGCTGCTTCTTGACCCCTTCTTATGAGGCCGTTAAGGTCCGCAAGTTTCCTTTCTATTCCAGAAGTGAATTCAGCTAGCCTGTGAAGAACGGTTAACTGCATATCTAGTTTATCAGATTGATACTACAGTGCTGTTGCAGATAGCTGGATGGTGTTTAGTAAAGTTACCCAAAAAGTGTCTGAAGGCCCTCTGCTCCCCTCACTATGCAAGTTGATCAGTTCTTCTGTGGAGTTATTGATGGTGGGTTTTACGTTATATGATGCTACTAAATCCTCCCATTCTTGTGACGCTAGGAAGGTCATGTCATTGTCCGTGGTGCACGAATTCTCTTGTAGACGGTTCAGGGAAAAATTGACTTGGTCTGTTCCCCCCTGCTGTTTCTCGACTGTCAGAGTGTCTAGTTGTGCACTCATTAGTTTGTATGGAGAACTACTTTTTGACTGAGGTGTTGTAATCCCTCCATCTTGTTCGTTCAATAAAAGCTGTTGGGGAGGGGAAATGAACTGGTCCCTCAGGTCGTGGGATCCCTGGTGCTCTGGGGTTCTTTCTGGTGTTCTTACTGGTTTTATGACCCTCTTGCTCTCATACTTGGACCCCATAGGTGTTTTATTCCGGTCTTCTAAGCTTGCAGGCAAGTCGCTTACTGGACTTACCGGGCTGCTGACCCCCACAATCACTTCTGCAGTTTGCCCTCCTTGTATTCCTTGTATTCCGTCCCCCGGTTTACTTCTTGAGTGGTTATGGTTTATGGTAATCGCCATATGGCTTTTCTCCGTTTGTATTTCTGCGACTGTATTCATTGCATTCACTGTCGTACCTGTTGTTTGGGTCAAAGAAGTTTCTGTTCCCCCAGGTTGCAGTGGGGGTTGTAGACCCTCAACGGTTTCGTTGTTAGAATAAATTGCTTTGCCTGGGTCTTTTAAAAAGGTGAATTTTGTGTATATTTTTGGCTGGTAGGTACTTAAGATCTTCCTTGGGGGCTGTCCTTCTATATTTATAAGTTCGTCTATTCTGTCTCTTTTGTCCCTCCTGGATGTTGTGTTAGGCTGATTTACGTTTTTTGGCTCATTTACGTCTACTGGACTGATTTCATTACTAACTTTTGAGCCAACGGATAAACAGATGTTGACGTCTTTGCAGTTTCTTTTGCTGGTACTTTCCGTACCCTTGGTATTGGTTTTTCCAGTGATATCATTTTCTAGGGCTGCCATATTTCCGTGATCTTCTTGTGCAGCTTCCATTCTTTTCCGTTTGGGTGGCGGCTTTGTAATGGGCCTTCTTACCCTACCCGACCTCATAACAGTTCAGGTGGGAGGGTGATTAATACAAGTGCAAGTACAAGTGTTAAGTTGATATTTTGGTTCGCCGGCCGGGCCTGCTTTTCCAGGCTCAGTCCAAATGGGTGGGGGAGGGTTCTATCTGGCAGGGCTCGGCAGGGATTGACGGTTGGCGGCTGTTAATGACTGGTTGCTGCTGGTAGCGGCTAGCTGTTAGCAGATTTTAGCAGATTTGGCCAGCTAGTAAGCAGAGCGCAGCTTTCCTCCTCGCTCCGCGTCCCCACCGCAACCACAACGCGGCTCCTAGGGGGCTACACGGAGACTCGGAGACCCGGAGACCTGAGACCTGGAACAGTTTGTCCCAGTACGATAGAGGTGAGCTGAAAGTGGAGGTGAGCAGGTGTTAGTTAGGCAAGCAGGCAGGCAGAGCAGGGCAAAACAGGGCGAAGATACAGACCTGGCTCCCGACTTGGCTCCCGACCTCCCGGGCTCACGCGGAGTTTCCGCGGCACCCGCGGTTCCAGCGGGTCCGGATTCGGAACCGGATTCGGGTTCGGGTTCGTTCTCCCGCGGTGCTCACGGCTCTCGCCCCCGCTCCCGCAGCTCCCGCGGCTCTCTCTCGGCTCTCACAGCTGCCGCGATTCGCGGCTCTCTCAGCTGCCGCGATTCGCAGCTCTCTCAGCTGCCGCGATTCCTGGCTTCCCGCGGCTCCTGACTCCCGCGTCTCTCTCGCTCTCTCGTTCAGTGCAGTCTCTGGCAGCTTCAGTGCAGAATGTAGGTTTTATCATGCAGAGGAAAGAGACAGTGAATGTGTGAAGCTGTCATCCAGTTGTTGTGGGCTACAGCACAGAGGCAATATTTAGAACCACTCTGCAAGTGACAATTCAGAACACCAGGAGCTTTGAAGCTTCACTTTAAGATGCTAGTGGTGTTGTGGTATGTCGTCACCCTAACCTGTAATGTTCAAAGAATGTTGTTGAGAAAAGCAATTTGAAACCGTGAAGAAACTTTGGCGATCGTTCTCTTGGACTGAAATTAAAGAAACGGGTAATCATATTTCCACCTAGGTGGTCCTGTCGATCAGCATTTTATTAGATCCTTCTGTGCCCTCAGTATGTTCCCACAAAGGGCTATCCATCTTCATATTCCTACTTGAAGAGGCATGTCCACTCTGTGAAGGTAGAAACTGAAGGGCCGTCATCTTCCCTCCAGAATCAGCATGAAACTACCATTTTGCTTCTTCTCTTTCTTGTCCATTTAATTGGCGTTCTTGCCCCTCTCCGTGGCTTATTTCATTAGGCAGGGCTTGATGCGACTTGGAATCACTTCTAAGTGCTGTAAGGTACAGAATAATGCATGGGTGAGGGAAGGCCAATATATGGAAGAAGCCGGAGTAGAGTGGAGAGGTGGTGCTGAATTTCCCTATTGCTCCCTCTCTCCATTGACCATTTCGATTGGGGCTGTTGTATCCAAGGTTAATTTATTAATATAGTGGTTGGTGCCACTCAGAGTTGCTGGTAATTGCTGCAATGTAAAAAACAGTGGGGGATATTCCCAAGAACGTGTGATAATGATCGCCAAAAAAGGCGAACGCACGTTTTCATATCGCCGTCTATCGCGGGAAAATAACTCTGTGTTAACGTCGTATTCCCAACACGGCGGTAACATGCAATAGTTTCCCGATAACGCGTCAAATGTCCGCGATACAACTACCGCGACGGCGATAAAAAAGGAAACCCGAACGTGAAAAAAGTTGCGATGGGCCCAACCGCGATAGAAAAATCGGCCACAAGCAGCGGCAGGCTTGCAATTCCCACGTCATGCGGGAAAAATTACCATAAAAGCAGCAAAAAAACCTGAAATAAATAAAAAAACATAACAACTGCGAATGGAGGGAGCTGGAGCAAGTACAGAGGACAACCCGAACCCCACAAGCCCCACGGAGGACCAGCCTGGGACCTCGGGGCCAGGGAAGGGCAAGGAGAAGAAGAAGAGGAAGACGCGGTTCAGTCCGCAGGAAAACAGGTTCCCGATAACGGAGGTGACACTCCCACCATCCAATTGCCATTGGTGAAATTGACAGCACTAAATGTTGCACATACACTTGTCAGAGCGATGTGCCAATGCAGAGGAGTGACATGCACACAGGGAATGTATCTAGGAATGAATTTATTTGCACATGCTGTGCCTGTGGTCATTTTGACCTGTCCCATGATTGCTAAGGACAGTCCCTATGTGACGTGCTTATGTGAAGAAATTGTGAATGATAGTGTCCCTTCGGGCTATTCCAGCTGCTGCTGCACTGGGGTGTGGTCCACCTGCCTCATCTTCATCATCATCGTCCGGTGCATCTGGCACTTGGATCCATGGGGCATTGGTGCGTACACATATGTTGTGCAACACACAACATGCAATGATCATCTTGCACACTATTTGCGGGCTGTACAGGAGTCTTCCACCTGTGATGTCCAGGCACCTGAAACGTGACTTCAACACGCCAAATGAGCGCTCCACAATGCCCCTGGTGCGTATGTGGGCCGCATTGTACTGCCTCTGGTCCTGGGTGTTCGGGGCTCGGAGGGGTGTCATCATCCACGGGCAGAGTGCATATCCTTGATCACCTGTGACAGGGGAGAGAGATGTGTCAATCGGTGGTTCGGCATTCTGTGTTGGCAGGCTCATTAGTATATTGGTGTGTGATGTGTGGGACTTTGGGATACATGTCTGACATGTATTGCATGTGGCAAATGAGCGGCATCCATGTGTAGTACGTTGCCTCACAGCTGCTCCTCACTCCCCCGAGCCTATTTACTTGTGTGCGCTGCACGGTTGCATCACTTGCACTCCTAGGACACACCATTGTCATGACTGTCTGCGCATGTCTACAAGCCTGACAACGACACTGTGATATTGGCCGTTGAAGGTGGTCGGCCACGTGTGTGTAGGCCTATGGTCAGGATATGGCGGAAACAGAGACACACGCAGTAGTTGCCTTGGTGGCCATCCCGGAAGTGAACCACGCCCTGAGCCCCGGGCTATTGATTCCCACTCCTACGCTGGCCCAGCCCACTCCGCTTACGCTTACAGGGGGGACGACATAGCTACATGTCCAGGGTCTACCCCACTGCCTGAGGTAACATGGTTGCGCCCACTGTCTACGACACTGCAAACACCAGCAGTATATGTCCACATGGACATGTCTGTGCTCTGCATACTTGAGTCTGTCCAGCACATCCCCGCCACACTTGGCATTGTGTACATTCTGATTCATGGGTCACTTGCCTCCCTTGTACATACTTGGTTCCCGCCTCTCACCACATCCTGCTATTGTGTGGCAGAGGTGCCATGACGTGGATGGCTTTTCTACATGTCTGGCCCCTGTTATCACAGTTCCATGTGTTGTCGTGTCTGGTAGGTGGGCATGTTGTTTGGCATGTCGTATGTGATGTTGTAACGTGTGCATTCCCACAGTTGCGAGTTGCATGATTGTGGAGTTGAGGTGTGTGGTGTGTTCCGTTGGTACTTACCAACGAGCAGTGCATTTCCGTAGGTGCCATCCTCGAAGCGCTGGTTGATGATGGACTGTTGGAAGATGTAGGAATCATGCACACTGCCTGGGTAGTTGGCGACGACGTTGGTGAAGAGTCCCCGGTGGTCCACTATTGCCTGCACAATGATGGAATGCGTGTGCTTCCTGGTGTGGTAATTGTGTGAAGTGTCGGCAGGGGGTACAAGTAGGACATGTGTGCAGTCAATTGCCCCCAACACGTGTGGGAAGCCAGCTATGGCGTAGAAGCCTTGCTTGGTCTCCAGCTGTTCCTGCGCAGTGTGGGGGAAGTGAAGGTACTGGGGTACCAAGCTGATGATGGCATCCAAGACAGGTGTGAGGAACTTTGATAGGGCTGGCTGTGAGACTCCTCCGACTCTGGCAGTTGTTGGTTGGAAGGTACCAGAGGCCAACAGGTGCAGCACAGCCAGCAGCTTTGTCTGCGGAGCGATGTTGGTTCTCTGCTGTGTTGGTACCATCAGCCTGTGGGCAATGTGGGTCAGGATGCGGAGGATGGTCGTCCTTTTGAGCCTGTAGTGGGCAATGACTTCCTCTGGCGTTAAGTCTCCGAGGCTGGTGTGTTTTCGGAAGGACCGCTGTCTCATTCTGCGCTGCCTCGGTGGTAGTCGGGGGGGGTCCTGGGGCGGTGGGGGGCCCGGGGGGGTGAGAGGGGGGGGTGTTGTGGGCCTCTTGGGGCTCCGAGCTGCATGATCAGTAGCTCCATGACATGTGATGGTCTTCAGATGTGGCTCTGGGCTGGGCTCCCTTTTATGCTGCAGTTTGTCGTCCTGCTTAACACCAGTAGAAGGCAGGTGTTAAATCCCTGCTGCTAACGCGCCTTATCGCCTGTTTCGCATCGCAGATCTGGCTGGTCGTTGTGAATATCGCGAAGTGGAGTTTTTGTGAGTTTTTGCACGGGAACGCCTACTCTGCATATCATTAGCGTTAGTTGTCGCTCCCATCCGTGGCGATGTTTTTTGCGGCAGCTATCGCTGGTATACTGGCGATGTGGGGAGTTTGCACCAGCTTGTGAATGGGGCGATAATTCTTTCGCCACTTTTGCTGCGCTAAAGTGCCGTTAACTCGGCGATGAGTCCTTGAGAATATGCCCCAGTGGGTACTAAACAGTGGCGGGAAGATGCTGCAGGAACAGTAGACTGAGGAAGCCTGAGAAGAGGGGCTCTGCCAAAGGGTAGGAAGAAGGGAAGATGGTATAAAGTTTGGTACACACATACAACTAATAGCAATAAAAGTCCTGGGTGAGGGGCAGGTAGCAAATCAAATCAGGCGTTTTAATAGTCCTTCCTTTCTGTGAATGGTAGATCATTGCTCCTTTTGAAGTACTTGTGATTGGAAGTTAGTCTAATGTCCAGTGGGAGGCAATTCCAGAGGACTGCTCACATGCGACTGAGTACAGCATCAGAAACTGCGATTAATAACCGAATTCTTCCATGATGTAGAAGAAAAGTATTTCTTTTACTCTACCATACTTTGATTAAGCCGCGGTCCGTGCAGGTAACAGCGGTGGGGCCGCGTTGGGGGAGATTTCGAGGGACGATGCAGAGGGAAAATTAATTATTTATTTAATTTCCCCCCGGCATCGTCCCTCAAAATCCCCCCCACGCGTTCCCACCGCTCCACTGCTGTTACCTGCACGGACCGCGGCTGCTATGATCACTGTAAATGTATATCAAAACCCCTAAAATGAATAAATTATGACACAATGTTTACATTACTTTAAAAAGACAAAAAAGGCTAGGGAATCATAACCACACTAGACAAAAGAAAAGTGCACACTTTAGTACTGGAGAAATTTAATATGCATGTTATTGGGACGGGAATGGCCCTGCAAGGTATACAGGCATGTTCCACTGCCCTGAGTGCTAGACTGCATGTGTATGTGGCCACCTGATGTTTCATTTTGGCCCTAGCGTCCCTCTAATCTAAGCTTGTGCACAGAGGGCCAGGCCTGCCCATGACTGCAAGAACCTTGTGTTACACTGTCACCTAGAGGGGCTCTCCAAGTGTTCTCCTCGTAGTGGACAAAGGGCTTCTGCCCTGTAGAGTCTGGCACTTCAAGCATGCCGTGTTTTTTTTAATGGATGTGACCACACCCTTTTTCTGTGTCACTGAGAGTGTGGCTTGCAGGCTCCTCTTGTGCAACGTTCCTATGTTATGTGAATACCCAGAACCTTGAGCTGACAAACTGCATATATGTAGAGTGGGTGCCTGTGTAGTGTGAGGGATCTGTGTGCGAGTGAGTCTGAGTACTGCAGCCAGTGGGTTTTATTTTGGTTCCTGGCTTGGCATGGCACAAGATGTAGGATGAGGCTAGCTTAACCAACTAGGGTATTGCCTGCATTCCTGTGTCTTCAGGGTGGCGACCCAGTCCCTGAAGTGAGGAGGATGGAGACAGGGCTACCTTTAGAAATTCCATGAGGCCTTTTATTAGCAAGGGGCTGGTTCTGAAGTTTGAGACAATGGATCCATCACCCCATGTAGAAAATCTGTATTGAAGTGGGATACAAACCACCCCATTTGTTCAAGTTACAAATCCTTCATGACCAAGGAAGGGAGTGCTCTGCCGAGTACTCGAACTTCTGCTCTGTGACGAGGGCTGGTATCTGCCTGAAAACACATTATCCAGAGGTGGCGGGACCTCACCTGAGGTCAGAACTTTTGATGGAGGAAGGAAAGGTCTGTCTAGTGGCTAGAGGCCTACTTGCCTGCTCAGAGAGGGGAGTAGTCCTCCTGACCCTGCTGGAGGGGGAACTGATCAGGAGGAGAAGCCTACCATACGTCCAGGACTCCCAGAGCTAGTGGACTGCCAGAGAGTGAAGCCTGGGGTGACATGTTTTGCAGAAGGGTTCCCCCAGTCTCTCAGAAAGTTTCCTGGTGGGAACTGTTACAAGCCTTCGTAACTCTATCTGCCCCATTGGGGCCACAAATGGCATTGTGCCTGCATTGGACTGATCAGGGCTGCAACTGCTTTGGTGACTGCATCCGTGCGATCAGGGCTGCACCATCTTGGTGACTGTGTAGGCACAATCGGGCTGCAACTGCCATGGTGACTGTATTGGCATGGCTGAGGCTGCAACTGCCTTGGTAACTGCATCAATCCAATCGGGGATGCAACTGCCCAATTGGATCCTGTACCTGCTTCACGGCTGGCTAAGTAATCCATTTGGGCTAGCTCCATTCCTGTGCTAAAGGGACTAGAGCAGCCAGACTTACACCTGCGCAAAGCACCGGGGCTGTCGCTCACTGCTGAACTGAGCCCAGGTGTCCATGTGCTCCGAGACACGGGCTACGCCCATCCTCCTTGGTGTCTCCTAAGACTACCTTCAACCTCCACTGGTCTCCACCTGTGGGAGGACAGCATGGCCACTGGATAAGCTCTAAGTGAGTGCCACAGACAAACTTGTTGCACATGACACCACCAGAGGTTAGGATTTTTAAACACAGAATCTGAGTGCTCAGTTTAACTTGTAGGGTAACAAATTACTGCACCTAAGCCTAATTCATTCTTTTGCCTTAATTGCTAAGGGGAAGAAGCTTATCAAGTGTCTCCTGGGAAGGATTGGCACAAGGGGCATCAGTGAGTGTAACACCACCAGGTAGAATCGTAATTAGGATCCCTGCTCTGTATACTGGATTTGAGATGTGCAATATTTAGAACTGTTGTGACTTTAAAAAGTATACTTTCTTCTCTTAAAAGACAATCACTGGGCTGGACATTGAATTTGTTGTGTTTCTTGGTTGATTGTTGAATTCTGAGCTCATGCACCCTACACTACTTCCCTGAGAAGCCTGTGACTGCTCGCACTCACTTCCCTGAGAGTCAACTGCACAAAAGGTTGTATTTAGCCCCGTGTTCAGAGCCAAAGTGGGATGGGGCCCAGGACACCAGTGTCAAACAACCTCAGCCACCACTCTTATATACTTTCCAACTGACACCAGCAATCTCATCATTCAAATATATCATTGTTAGTGTGCAAGTCATTAATACTTGCATGGATATTATTGATTTGTTCCTAAATCACAAGAGACGTATTCTAAATTTGAGTATGACATTCATTTCCAATAATGGTGCAAATGCTGGCCATAGCAAGCAAAATGAAGTTGTGAGCCATGCTCTTCTAAAAAAATTACAGTTCTGTGTGCCACTAATTGGATAGTTACTAACTCAAGGGCATGCACAATTAAATTAGCCGCTTCACCCTGGCTACTCAACTAAGCACCTTAATATTTAGCCCCATTTAATTGCTCGGAATCAGAATGGCAAAGACTTGTTCAGTCTTTGACTTGTCTGTTCTTCTCTTCCCATGCAAGGCAGGAAAGGGTGCAATGAAATGTCTGTTGGTAAGTGGGACATACCCAGGACGGCTTGATGTGGACCAGTCTTTGGGTAGCCACACATAGTCTCGGCTAGTGCAAACTTAGGAAGTTCCAGCTTAATCAGAGACACCACTCCGCATATACAGTACACCATAAGGAAAATAGTTCTTGGGATTTTACCTTGGGTTGAAGTCATGAAAGGAATAAGAGCACTACATTTAGCAATTGTAATATTACATTAACTACATCCCATGAAAATGCTTCCATTTCCTTCTTTGCAAACCAGTCCATGGGCAGCTGATGTTAATGGATAGCAGGTCCAAAAGATCTTAATTGAGCAAAGGCACATATATGTCTTCAAGGGTTATGCAGGTGATGTAATTATTGCATTCAGGAAAAAGTGCCCGTGCAAGGATACTTCAGCACTTTTTTCCTCACATCTGAAAGGAATCAGGATCTTAGGCCCACACCTAGTGAAGTCAGTGGACACATGGGAGCATAGTCAGCATGAAGAAAGACTTAGGTCCTGTTTGCTCTGCTTGAGAACCTGCATGAAAGCATTGTCTTTGTAGTTCGCCATCTGTTCAATTCCTGAGCAGAGTAGTGGGCTCTGTGTGGTTGACATTTTCCAGTCCATGGACCCAGCTACACAGTGAATCAACCAAACAAGCTTGCTGTGAAGAGGGCCAGCCAGAACCACCGATGGTTCAGGTAGCTGGGAGACTTCCCATTATCAGGGTTGCAGGCCATAGCCATGGCCTGGAGAGGTGGTGCATCTTCACTGCATCTATGTGGTACACCTGAGGTGCCACGATTTCCTTTGTCAGCGGGTCCGGTGTCTTTTGGCTCTGTGGTCCGCTTGCAGTGTGATGTGTAAATATAGATGTGTAGTTCCCAGCTCAACTAGACCCAAACTTTGGAGGAGGCTTAAGATTTTAAATGGGGGGGCAGAGCCACCATCAAACGCTGAATCATAATTTCTTTTGGGGACTCCATTCACAGTTAAATGTTTTATTTCGATACTCACAGAACTGCAGAATGTTGAGCTCTAGAGATTGGAACAATTGGTGGCAAACTGAGTTTTTTAAACGCTGAGGACAGTTGAATAGATTTTAAAAGATATTTTTAAGATATTTAGGATAACTCCCCTCCCTTGCCCCTAATGCTTTAGTAGATTTGTGGCCAGTGGTGCAGTTTAAGCACATTATTTTATTTATTTTCTATTCATACTCCACTTACAATAATACAGTACCTTTATAGTGTTTGCAGTATCAGCTGTTAGTGCACATGGTACCTCTTGCTGTTTTGGGGTGGATGCCCAGTGGCGTAGCAAGGAGGGGGAACGGGGATGGTCTGCCCGGGGAAGCACGAGTTTTGGGGGCGGCGGCCTCCCGCCCCCTCTCCTACCTACGGCACGCCAGCACAACCCCCCCGCTCTTACATATGGCTGCGGGGCGGCGGCCGCAGGTATCACTCCCCTTACATACGGCCGCAGGGACTGCCACGGGCGCCAACTAGTCTAGCTACGCCACTGAGAATGCCATAAAGCTATGCTCTGTAATATAGAATGCTGAAACTGTATTCCATCATACTGCATAGCAACCCTAAATTCCAGCTCTGATTGTATGTCAGAATACGATAACAAAAAGAAAATCTGAATTAAATATTATAGCCTAAATATTACCTACAAAAATGTTACTCAAATGGGTGTAGATTTTCTATTACAAATAACACAACGCTCAGAAACCTAGCTCAAGGTGTGATTATCCGTGGTGCAACATACCCATGTAAACTGGTAGCAGAAGAATATAAAATAATGCCAATCTCTTTGAAAATATCTGCTAGCAGTGCATGAAGATTAAGTAAACTCTTTACGTATATTTTACTAATGGCATGTTGAAGGTATTTCGGTAGGATTCTTCTGCAAGGCAAAGGGATCATGCAATAAGACTTCCCGAGGATTGCTCAGTAGTGGCATAACAACGTGCTTGTAGAAAGTATGGTCAATGCATTTTCTTGATGAAGAATTATTTGAGGCAATTACTTATATGTCCAAAAACAAAGCACCAGGCCCTGATGGATTTCCTGCTATTCTATATAAAACTAACCCCAGGAAATGGGCAAAACTTTTAACAAATGTTTTAAACACTGCATGTTAAGTAGGATTGCCTTCATCTTGGTCGAGGTCAATAATTATACCTGTGTTTAAGAAAGGGAAGAGAAATGTCCCACTATGTTATAGGCCCATATCATTAATAGACTCAGGGGCATATTTACAAGCCCCTTGCGCCACTTTTGCGTCACTTTTAACATGGGAAAAGTGACGCAAAAGTGGCGCAAGGGGCTTGTAAATCTGCCCCTCAGTGGTTAAGGTTATGGGGCAGTTTTTCGTCTCCAGGTTAACTTCATGGCTGGCTGATAACAATGTGGTGTCCAACTTGCAGTATGGCTTTAGATCAAGGATCAGCATATTAGATCAATGCCTAAATCTCCAGATTAATTTGGGGAAATACACAATAGCTAAAGGGGGAATGTTACGTCTTGCCTTTATGGACTGTGGCTAATACTCCTTAACATGGAGGTTGATAGAAATATAGTGAACTTTTTACATGAGTTACACAAGGACTTGCCAGCTGTAGTCTTATTTGATCAGTCTGGCAGTCTATCTTCAACTTTTAAGGTTCTTTGGGGGGTGAGACAGGGTTGCATCTTAGCCCCTTTTTTGTTTACCTTGTATGTAAACAAATTGGTTTTACTTTAAGCACTGCTTGTAAAGATGTCCCTCGGGCTGGATCACAGTTAATTCCAGCACTTTTGTACGCTGACAATGTGGTGATGGTAGCAAGAACAGAAGTGGGACTCCAGCAACTTCTTAAATCGTTTGTCAGTTTTATGAACAGTCTGGACCTGACTACAAACTATGGCAAATCTCATATAATGGTCATGGGTCACAGTAATAAAGACTATAGGAAATATTGCCTGGAGGGCAGAGATATCACCAAAGTGAATGCCTTCTCATATCTTGGGGTCCTGTTTGATGATAAGGGTTCGTTGGCCCCTTTGATGAGAACTAAAAGAAATGCAATGACCAGAGTGGTTGCCTCAGTATTTGATTTTGCCTCTTGTTTGGGAGCAAAGCCAGTTAAGGCATTGGTTAAAATGGATCAATCCAAATGTATCTCTTTGGCTAGTTATGGTAGTGATATATGGGGTTATAAGGAGGCCAACGAATTACAAGTTGTCCAAAATAAATGTATGATGCGCCTATTATCAGTTCCTCAATCTACCACCTCTTATATTGTCCATGAAGAATTAGGACTGAGTTATAGCTCAGACTTGTTAGTACCCGATCTTTACTGAGATGGGTCACGATATGGCTAAACCCAGACGTGGATTTGAAAAAGACTGTTTTGAAAAACTGAATATTACTTGAGAGGGCCAGTAGCACTCATACATCAAAGCCTCATTTTCGAAATTCGGATGTTGAGATCTATACCTGACCCCAGAAAGGATTATTCAGGAGGATTTGGCTTGGGTCCATAGACACTTTTTATCCACAGCCTACGCAAAGAGAGAAGGGAGGGAGATGTGTAAACCCTCTCTACGAGCCTATATTACATTGAAATCCATTATTTCTATAGAACCCTATCTCACAGTTGTCATCAATCCTACTCATCGTTATCTATTAACGAGATTTAGGTTAAACTCATTACATTGGCTGTTGGCCGTACGGTGGGGTGGAACAAAGTTCTAAACCTAGGGCCCTATAGTTGTGGTTCCTTTTGAGAACAAGACACTATGTACTTTGTAATGTTTTGTGAACAATATAGTTGGCTGAGACAACAATATATTTTATCTTTACTGAGGGGATACAAATTTGTGCAAGTTAGACCTGCTTTAACTTTTTACAGATGCTGTCGAATAAATGTATATGTTTTAATGTGGCAAGTTTTTTTAACACTAGCTGTGAGACTAAGACAACAATGAGATGTGTTGCCAATATGCTCAGAGGTCCAATGATAATGTATGATGCTTACTGTTATAATTTTTATTGGATATTTTATCATTGTTATTTATCTGTGTAATCTTAAGAACTATATCTTGTTTAAAGATTTTAGGTTTTGTGATCTTATATGGATTGATAAGATTGTCTGAATCTTTCATGGTTTTAAGTAACGGAATAAAGAATATTTCCCTGATAGGCATATAACTAGTGTTTTGAAGGACTGACTGAGCTGAATAGCAAAAGGAAATAGTTGAGAAAAGTTACAGACATATTAGGGTCTACTGTGTTGCAGCCAGCAGGTACATGACACAATAGATTGGCACAATAGATTGGCCCAGGAAGTCTATTCTCAACCTCATTTCCCGTTGGGAGGTAAAGGACCATCTCTCCTCATCGGGAAACAGGAATTCCCAGACAGTAACCACCTACACTTAGTATTTTTTATCTCAGTTACTGCCCTCTAAATAACATTGCCTTATCCCTCTAATCCCCTTAAGCTATTGTTACAGCCCTGATTTCTCCACTGTCATCTGCCACGGGGAAGACCACTCCATTCTCAGTCTTTCTTCCACATTCCCTCTGTCATGTTTCCTGCTTTACTTTCTCCTGATCCCTCTTTTCCATGTCTTCTGCCCTTTTACCCATTCTCTGTGTTGAGGTGACCTTGTGCGTGATTATAGAGTATACATATCAGCCTTCCACTCCTTCCTTCCTCACTACTCTCCTGGTAGCACTTCCTCTCCTCATCTTACATTTCATTCCAATCAGCCCTCCTCAGCTGTTCTACCTGACCTCCTAAAAAATGATTGTCCTGCCATTCCAAATTCCTTCTTCACAAAAAACCAGGTCACAGAATCCTTGAAGTTCTATGTCATTTGTCATTTTCCTGGGAGAGTAGTCTTTCAAGTGGACCCTAAAAGCTTTTTGCTTCCACCGTGCCACACAAAGTTAGAAATTTGGCCAACATAAGTGGAGTATGTGCTAAGTGCGAGCTAGTTGGCCTGTCCACTCCCAACAGTCAACTCAGAGCTGCTTGGTCTTATGTCTGAAAGCTCATGGTGCTCACTGCCAGCATTTGGTTCGGAGTTGTGTGGCTCTCCTGCTGTGGGGCTAAGACCCTGTGATGTCCTCTTCCAGCAGTATGCTCAGAGCCTCATGAGTCATGACGCATATGGCTACATGCTTAAGCTGCATGGCTGCCTGTGGGGGCCTTAAGGGCCATAGTCTGCCCTGCCAATAGTCAACTCAGAGTTCCATGGCTGTTTGAATTGATGCTCATTCCTTGGGATGCCAGCTGCAAGGAGTCAGTTCAGAGTTGCACTGCATTTTGGCTAGGAGCTGAGGGCCCGTGGTGTCCTTGCCATGTGCACAGGTCTGCATGGCATGGGCAAGGGGTGTTCAGGACCTTCTAATGGAATGACTACCTCTATGGCAATGCTATTCCAAATGTATGCAATATAGAATGGGTTTAAAGTGGCAAAGGGCACACATTTTAATGTGATAGGTTGAAGGTGCTTTATCACCAGGTTTAATAATGCTGTGCACACTTAACATCAGCAACCTGTTTTTCTGGCTTTGCTTTTATTGTGGTGGTGCTGCATTGTACGTCTGGTCTGTTGGAATTGTATTGTAACTGCATTTACATAGTGCTTCTTACCGAAGAAGCTAGAATAGTTTTACAGATGGGTAGCATGCTACTCCATGGAAGTGCCTTGGATGGAAGAGTGTGTCCATAATATGACCTATGTGTATAGTGTAGATGCGATGCGTGATGACTATAGTTCTGCGCCTATTGTGCAATTGTTGCTGAGCATGAGCATTAAGCAAAAAGGATGAAGGGATAGCAAACGGTCATGCAAGCAGTCATGAAAGTGGTCATGCACCTGTATACATGCAATTGGAGATAGTGCTACCAGTGGATACTATGTGGACAAAACCCACAAATGAAGAACAATAACACCTCGGAGTAGTGCTAGTCCAGTACAAAATACTATACGGAGTCAGCCCAGGAGCGACAGAAGCGCAACCCATGACAATAGTGCTAAGCTAGTGGGAAATACTATATGGCGTTACAGTAACAAATTCCTGGGCGCCCTTCAGGGTGCATGGTAGGAAAGATGTTTTTTGAGTTTGACCTATATTGGAGACTTTAGGTGAAACTTCAAGGGAATGATAAAAGCAAGGTGTGCCTAGTGCCACTGCACATAGGCATTGGGTGTAGCGGAGAGTGTTCAAATGGATAAGGTCGCGCATGGAGATTCTTTCTAACTTTTGCATAGCAGATAAAGTTGTAAAATTTGCTGTTGGTGTCCAGCAGCTTGGTCCATTGGGGTATATGAAGTCCACTCAGTAATATAAAAAAAGACCCAACTCACTGGAGGTATTATTAAGCCACTCAGGGGGGTTAGTGTGGAGTCTACCAAGGACAGATAGTGTCTCACCCATTTGAGGTGCTGTTCAACCACCAAGGAAATACAGTGGAGGCCAGCAGAGCATCATTGCTATAGCTGCTGAGTGTGGAGGAAGCTTGCATTTCCGTACTTAAGACACTTTTTGTGTATGTTAAAATAGACATGAGAGGCATATTTGTGGCGTGGACATTCACTCCGGGTAGGTCTCTTGTTGTTATTGACAAATGAGAGACGTTAATTGTTGTGCAGCTCAATGGTACACATTTTATTGACCTTGGAAGGATGAAAGGCTGAGTGGTTCTACTAGGCTTTGAACTTGTAACCATGCTATTAAACAGAGATCCAATGATTGTATTTAATGCACTAACCCATTGACATACCATAAGTAGCTGTTGTGGTCATTATGTGTTTAATTTGTTTTTTATTTAACAAATATAATAATGGAGGGTTTATGCAGCACATGCAGCAGCAGATTTTGCCATTTATCAGTAGGATAAATTACAAGTTTCTATGAAACCTATTTTATGAGGTTCAGAAGGAGGAAATACCCTTTCTGAGATTCAGACCTATGACCTGCAGGTTATGCATAGATAGCTAACATTGGATTAAGGAAGGAGGAAGATTAATGCCCTTTTAGCGCAATGGTTTTAGCGCCCCAGGTTCTCAACACTTAACAGCATTGTTGGTTTGAACAGGACCTGAAACAGACCTCACACCCAGGGTTACAGCAATGACTTTCGCTGGTGAAACTTCATGTTAACCCAGTCACTGGACTGCAGATTCTTGTAGACTTCATCGGTGGCGGACAGTGGAATTTGAACCTGAGAATGGAAGCCGGTGAGACAGCAGATCAGTTGTTTGCAATAAGCCAAAGTCACATCATCAGACAGGTGCAAATCAAGCGTAACTGGAGTCACTGGAGTAGTGGACAAGGAGAATCCTTGTACTGCATGATAATTACACATGGGCTCAACTCATTATTTTAGTAAGGAATGACTCTTCAGCATTGGGGCTCAAGATAGGGCACAAGACCTTTTAAGGCATGTTTCCTCACTGATTTTAGAGAATTTATTTTTCAGTGTTCCAATAAATCTTTTTTACCTTCCCTGGGGACTTTGGCAATAGCCACAATACAAATGTTTTCGGATCCCATATGCTTTGCAAAGTTCCTGGGTTACTGAAGACACAAAGGGGCATATTATCAAGGCGGCGTTAATGAATTATCGCCGCTTTAGCGTCCGTTTTCGGACGAAAAGCGGCGATAATTTTATCGCCGAATTAACAAGGACACGCTAGCGCGTGATTCCTGACTTAGCGTCCGTTTTCTGCACGCCTCCCATCGCATCGCTAATGAGATGCAAAGGAGGCGTGCCTGTGAAAACAACATGGGGAAATATCGCTAACCCAGGTATCGCCATATTAGCAACGTGGGTTAGCGATATTTTAAATTGCGTTAAGTATGCCTTAACGCAGGAATTTAACGTCTGCTAAATTCCTGACTAAGGCATACCTAACATGGGGGGTGGATTGTGTGGCTAAGACCACAGGCCCTATCACCAAGTATATCGCCGTTTTCCATGGGACATCGCTGGAAAACCAGCGATGTTCCATGGAAAACATTGCTATCACTGGAAAATTATCGCCTTTGCGCTAAGCGTTGTTAATACAGCGCTAGCATGGCGATAGTTTCCAGCGATAGCCGGCGATAGGATTCCTCGCGCTAACAGCGGCCAGCGATAATTATCGCTGCCGCTTGATAATATGCCCCTAAATCAGTTACTCTGTCACTTTCGATATTGAGTGGGATTCTGAATTTGGGAACAAAGGGGCATATTAGCAAGACCGGCGATAAAATTATCGCCGTTTTAGCGGCAGTTTCCTGCCGCTAAAACGGCGATAATGTTATCGCCGGTCTTGCTAATATGCCCCAAAGTTTTGTATCAGCCTTTCAGCCTCAATGATAGTATTACTTTGGGTACAGTGCTAGGCATCCACCCACCTAGAAAACATAGAAGCCGAAACCAACAAATAAACATTGAAGCCCTGCCTGAGAATTTGGAGAAAGTCTGTTTAGCCAAGGATAAAAGGTCCCTAACAGGTAGAACAAGCAGCATTTCTTGGTGCTTTCATAAACATTTATTTATTTGAAAGTTTTATATAGCGCGAGTATCAGAGCGCTTTACAGGTGTTCAGAAAGCAGAAACAAATACAACAAAAAATATCATAATGGAAAGCATTGCAGGATATAGTACATTCCCAGCTGATTGAGCGATCTACACAATGTCAGGACTGATAGAGAGAAGACAATACCATAACAAGCGAACAGAAGACAAATGTGTAGTTGACATGTCATGAGAGGTACTGAAAGATGCGATCCTACGAACTAGGGCAGAAATGTGTTCATCAGTAGTGCTTTAACATGATGGTCTGCTGTTATGCGCAGGCCATCTCTGTATTTGGAGCTAAACACAGGTGGTTACAAATAGTGACCTGCCTAAGTAACACTCACTAGGTAGGACATTCTGCGACTAGCTATGTTGTGACATGACTTATTAGTACAGAGGTCGAATTGCAATATCAAAGACCAACTTGGAGCACAATTTGCAACCAGGTTTATGAAAGTCACTTAGTACATCAATTCCTTAGCTTTTTAATTACAGACTAGAAGGATGCTACATCAAAGTGTCAGAAGTGTGAATATAATATGCATGAATTGCTGTAAAGTAAAGAGATTACTGCAGTCAACGAGTAAGTTATTCTTTCTCTTGCAACCTGTTTTCGATTTCAGTTGTGTGTGGGGGTTAGTTACAAAGCAAGATGTTAAAGGGAATATAGGAGCAACAATGTAATGAGGTAAATATTTACCATAGGACAGCTTGTCCAATCTCTCTGTTTGTATCTGGTTTTCAAACAGTATTACGTGTGGAAAAATGTGAGGACCCATGATTGCATTCCTGAATATTACATTAATTTCTTGTATTGGTCTTGTATTCACACACCACTTTCCATACCCCTTAAGAGGCCCACGGAGCTCTCTGGGTGCTCCGATTGCGTTATTTATTGAAAGTTTCACGCCCAGCTACCTACTAAGACAATAAAGCTTCCTTGGCTCTATGCCTGGTATTCATTGTGAGCCTGACGTACAGCGCATGAGCAACAATAGTATGGAGTAATTAGAGAAAATAAGATGCAGTCCAGTAAGTGCTTGTGGAATAGATCATACCATGTCGACCAACATGTGTGATATCATAATTTAAATAAGATTAAAATAGGTAAAATTATTCTAAGAGCCACCATTTTAAAATTCTTGTTCTGTATCAACCTATCCTACTGTCTGAACACTTATGCCTTGTATAGACTATCTTTTCATCATCAAATCACTTTATTCGATCTAATTAGAACATAGATCATAAAAGTACAATACAACATGAAGTACATTTTCATAAAGTGTTGGTGCATGCACTGAAATATTACATATTATATCAGTACAAAACTACAAGAAGGAAACATCAACATAAACTTGTGTAAAGATATTAAAAAGAATCAGAGAATGAAGCAAAGCTATTAACATGAGAGCTAAAACCTCACTCGAGGGTCCACCAAGCACTCCGGGGTAATATAGTAATGTAGCTGTCATTCTATCATAATTAAATTCATGTTGGGTTCATATTATACAGGTTTTCAATAAAATTAGCCTTAATAAGTAAAAAATATGATCTTTTATATTGGGAAAACACTACTAAAGAAAAGTTAAAATAAACAGTCAGTAAAAATCTTAAAATTGCTGTCAGCATAACAGTGTAAGAGATTCGTTAGGACCTTTCTACCGAAGAGATCTCCTAGTCATTATTGTCAGGCATAAATAAGACGCTACTCAATGTCGCACAAGTTGATCAGACAGCATTTAGAGGAAATATAATGCAGGACGACACTGCCTGAATTTGTATTTTTCAATAGGAGGAAAGATAAATCTTTTGCGGTGCACAGGGGCGTAACAAATGCCTCTGCAGACCCCGCAGTGCGGGGGGCCCCGAGCTCCAGGGGGCCCCCTCAGCAAAGTATGCTAGCCATGGGAGCTCCTGAGTGAGCCGGAAGGGGGGCCCTCCATGTACTTTGCAGGGGGCCCCCTCGAGTTTCGTTACGCCACTGGCGGTGCACCATGTAAAATTTGCAAAAAAAGATGAAGTGCAGATTTGTGTTTTTTTGATAAACCTTTTTATTGGATTTTGCATCTTTCATATAGAGTATACATCTTACAACATCGTTGGACATTATTGAACTTACATTGCATGCATTACCATGACATAATAGCATCTATGATTAGTTATTTGTCTTAGTGCGTGTGGTATGCGGGTCAGTGTGCCTGCTTAAAGAAGATTTTTATTTATTTATTTGAGTTTTATATAGCGCTGGCTAGACCCGGAGGTATCAGAGCGCTTTACATGAGGTTCCACAATTGTTACAAAGATACATCAGTTACAAATGACATCTGTTGCAAGCATTAAAGAGCATAAAAGACAAGATGAAAGGAGCTTAGAAGGGTGAGGTAAACGGGTGGGAGGGAGATACGGCGGAGAGACGAAGGAAAGTCTGCCCAAAGTCCGGCTGGGAAGGTGACGGCCGTGGGGGAAGACCACAGCCCATCTTCTCTATAGCTATCAAGGTAGCTCCACCCGGCATCGGTCAAAAAGCAAGGTCTCAACGGTCGGTGGTAAGGTCAGTGAGGGAGGAAGTAGACACAGCGGGGAGACATGGAGAACTATGCCCAATGTCCGGCTGGGTAGGTGACGGTCAAGGGGGTGAACCAGGGCCAATCTCCTCTATAGCTGTCTAGCAGCTCCACCGGGCATCAGCCATGTTGCTCAGGTCTCAACGGAAGGGAAGAACAAGAGTAGTCAGACATAGAAGAACAAGACCCCACTAGAGGATAAAGGGAATGGGGGAAGGGAGTAGAAACAGGCGGCAGGGAAGGAGATCAGTTCTGGAATCCTGACAGTGGACGAAAAAGTATCTCAAGGGGAGGAGAGGCCAGTCTGCTGGGACTCAACTGTCAGGGAAACATCTCCCCCGGATGGCGCTGCTGCTGAGATCTCCATGGAAGCGGAGATGACGGTGGTTGGTGTAGACCAGCTCAGCATTGGAGAGGGAACTGGGGTCTGCCATTGTGTCAGCTGGGGAAACGAAGGCAGCGGAGGCCGCCATATTAAGGACAGGCACGTCATGACTGGAGTTATAAAGATCCTTGTGTAGGCGTAGATGCGGGAGTTGGTCTCAGCCACAATGAAGACCTGCTCGTGTGAGACTACAGACGGCCCAGACGCCGGGCTGATGGGGAGAAGCGTGGGGTAGATGTAGCGGGACTTCATCTTTCTCTGGAGGACCGGGCCGAAATTCACGGAGGTGTTGCAGGAAGGTGAGCAGCGACTCCCCATGCCTTCAGCAGAGTAATCCTTGCCGGGAGTAGAGAGAGCTGAGCTGTATTGTACACTGGGGACCCCTCAGGGTCTACCGCTAAGCCTCCCGTGGCCGCCTGACTGCGGGTGCCAATTTTGGGGTCAGGCGTCGATCCCCGGGCTCACCGAGAGCACTGCTAAATTACGAGAGCACAATTTGATTACAATCACCAGCGTGGCCCGGGCAACCAGGCAGCCCGAGTTATTATTACTGCCCTCCCTTGCCTCCTTTTTATTTGTAGCTGGAGCCCTCCTAGGCCGAACCTCTTTCCAGTAAGCGTGCTTGTGGCCGGGTCCAAGATGGGTTTCATGTTAAACTGTGTAGTTCTTGGGTTTAGCTGGTATGCTCTCATTGCGTGTGTGTGCCGTTGGGTAGAAAAAAATCCATTTGGACAACCAACTTGTGGAGATATAACTAGGGGAAGTGGGACTAGGAGTAGGGGCAGTGTTCTTCACTGATCTACTAATTCCATGCATTGCTCTCTCACCGGGCCAAGGACTGTGTTCCACTTAAGGTAGGGGGGAGAGGGACCCGCTCAGAAGAGACTTGTGTGGTGTGGGGTATGACGGGACTAAGCGCCATTTGGGTACCAGTCGGGGTTTCTGTGGGGGTATCTAATACCTGCTTGAAGCAATGCAGGAGCATCGACCACTCCATGGATATGGGGCGCCGCCTTGTTCCGCGCGCCTCCTCCTGTCTGATTGTATCCTCCTCAGCAGCACCCCATTTCTTGACCGCTCCCCTCCATGCTGCTATCGGGGGACCATCCGGTGAACGCCAGTGCAGTGTAATGCTTCGCTTTCCCAAAAGGAGGGCTAGTATCGCGAATCGGGTTTCCACCTTTTGTCGTTTACGTCGCCTAAATATCCCTAGGGCGCTAGCCTCCCATGTGGTTAGCCCTGTCAGGCCCGTGACTGTCTGTATTGTGGTGTGTACTGCCGCCCAAAAGGGTTGTAGCGTGGGGCAAGTCCATAACATATGGATGAATGTGGCCTCAGGAGTGTGGCACCGCGGGCAATCAAACTGTGACGCGGGGAAGAAACGCTTGAGCCGTTCTGGTGTGAGATATACGCGGTGTAGTATGTTAAATTGAATATTTTTGAAGCGTTGGTTACGTGACACCTTCTTGTGGTGTTCCAGGGCCATGAGCCATTCGTTATCATGTAGCGCTCGACCAAATTCCTCCTCCCATTTTAGTCGGAGCCGCATTAGTGGCGTACGTGTAAGATCCATGATAGATTTATATATCCAGGTGATAAGGTGTCTCCCCGCCCCCATATAATATCATGTGCAGTACAGGGTGTGTTTTGGGTTCACCTTCCATCAGATCCCATGTTTGAAGTGCAGATATTTTATCACCCGGGCAGACTGGCAGCGGGTGTGGGGAGAAAATTCCCGTAGGGTGGCCCAGCATACAAGGATTGAGGTTTAGGCGAAATCTTACCAATACAAAGCGATGTCGAGGATTAGTGACAAACGCTAGGTAAGAATTTACGTTGTAGGGAATGGAAGGTATCTTCAAGTATGTTATCACCATGAGTTTGTTACAGTTGTTTTTATGTCTGTCATGCCGCCTTTTTGTTAGAAATAATATTTTAATTTGGACTTTCGGGGTAGACAAACAATTAGTTGGATTTGTAAATAAAGACTGCAATCCCAGGGCGGTCAGTATATCTTTAACATAATGAATCTAGACAACCTTCTGTACATGATTAAGGGTTAAACAGTCCCTAATGATGTTTTGGGTCAAATCAGCAGTTTTCCTTCTCCACAGTGAGTCCCATTATAAAATCGGAGCAAGGCACACCATATCTGATATGTAAGGGGCGTTCATCTCTTGATGGATATTAAAGTTGGAGCAACTACTGGGAAGGGCTAAGATTTTTTTCAAGAAGGTATCTTCATTACTTTGTAGAGCATCTACATTTTCCAGACCCCAGATCCCTGCCCCATATGTGGCTACAGAAATCACTTTTGCTGTGTAGATCTTTTGAATTGCCTCCAGTGGCTTGGACCATAGTTTATTTATAAAAGAAAATTTGGCCATAATGCTTTTTTCTAGCAGAAGACATCTATTGGCTACCATATTGGTCAATGTGGCCATACTATTGAATAAAACACCCAAATAGGAGAAGGTTTGGGTGATTTCGACTTTGCGTCCCGCTATATAAAATGATGGTAATTCTTTGGGCCATTTCCCTGTGACCAGGACAAATGTTTTAGATTCGTTGACTTAAAGGTCTAGGGATGACATAAATGAGACATAGTCATCAATTAGTTTTTCCAGTGCTACCCCGGTCCTGGCTATTAAGACTGCATCATCTGCGTATAGTAAGATAGGGTACGCATTTGATTCTCTATAGGGACATCTATCAGGGCTGCTTCTACGCCATTAGTATAAATGGAGAACAAAAAGGGGGACAGGACGCACCCCTGTCTGACTTCCCTATTGAAGGAGAACTGTCTTGTGTGTTTCCCCTGGCTTCCATACTGAACGCACGCCGAAGATATGGAATACAGTTGACGGATAAATGATATTATTAACTTGTCTATGCCCATCTCTTTCATAGTTCTCCAAAGTTTGGAATGGGAGACGCAGTCGAAAGCTGCTGATAGGTCCATAATCGCCACGTAGATTTTACCCTTTTTGGCTTTGGTGTATTTGGCTGTAATCATGTTCATGTTTAGGCATTGGTCCAATGTCCCTTTCCCTTTCTTGAATCCGTACTGTACCAGAATTAGAATATCTTTCGCTGTGGCCCATTCCTCTAATCTATTTAATAATAGACTGCCCATTAGTTCAATTGTGTCGCCCAATAGGGAGATGGGCCTATAATTTTTGGGCAATGATTTGTCTCCTTTTTTGTGGATGGGAAAAATTATTGTCTTTTTCCATGATTCTAGCGGACCCTCCACAAGAAATAGCATTAAAAAAGTGGGATAACAACGGTACCCAAAGATCCGAATTTTCAAAAAAGAAATCTATAGGAGCTCCATCAGGACCTGGGGCCTTAGCGTTGTTGCATTACAGCAATCCACATCTCACCTCTGCCATGGTGAATGTTAAGGGAGGTAGAGAGACGTCAATTTCACCATTAGGAGGGTGTTCTCCTCCTTCAGGAGGGACCCCAAATATACAGTAGTAGTGTTCCACCCATGTATCTTCGTCCACAAGTGCTTCTATATTTGGGCCTGTGCCCTGTTTCAAGAAGGGAGCATTAATTACAGCTCAGAACTCTCTTGTATTTTTGGAGGATGCTGCGTGTTGGAGGTTTTCCCATGCCTCCTCCTTCAAGACTCTCAGCCTAGCCTTTCTGATTTCCTTATATTAGTGTCGCAGGTGCCTGACCGAGACCATGTCTCTAGGTTTACTTCTAAAGACCGTGTGTAAGTTAATTAATGCCTTGGTGCAGGCCGCATCAAACCAATGGGGTTCCGAAGAGTTAGGAGACAGCACTGGGCGTAACATAGGGCATGTTAGGTTATTTCTCACTTCGCTCAGGATTGTCTCAAAGGCCTACGTTATACTAGGGGGATCGGGACATGGGTCAAGGCAAATCATTATCTCCCTCTGGGTAATGCCTGCAATAAAAGGAATCAGTTTGTCCTAATTAATCTTAGCCCATTTAAGGACTATGGCATTCTTTCTTGCTATGTGAGGTGTAGGAACTCTCCTCGGCAATAGACTATGACTTTCTTTCCATTTGAGTTGACAAGTTTCTGCTGCGTGATCACAAAAGGATGAAATGTGGGTTTTGATGTTGCTAAAAAGAGGTTTTTGCGGGACCAAGACTTCCAGATAATCGTTAGAGGATCCCTGTGTACTGGTGCCGAAAGCTTTTTCGAGGAGACCCGTGATCTCATCAATTGGATTAATAATCTCCAAATTCCTTATTGTAAGAAGTCTATTTAACAAGTTACCATAAGGATTGTGTAAGAAATGTGGTATTACGTCCCCCTCTTCATCAGTTAGGCCACACATTGGTTTTATCATCCTGCTGCAGCTATGGGCATTAAAATCGCACATCCATAGAATGTTAAGGGGGTTATGGTGGGCTATAAGGGTTATTTCGATCGCCTTCTCGGGTGAATCAGTCACCCGTGACATCTCACCCTCGAAGTTGTTATTATAGTAAATAATTAGCAGCATCTCGCTTCCCCCAAAACCTTTGCCCACCAAGAGATGATACTAAGGGGACTCATTATAGAAACCAAAAACTTTTAAACTTAAAGTGCTTCTAATCAAAGTGAGAAGGCCCCCTCTCGCTCTTCCTGCTCTCGAGGGAATAGCGGGGTTATGGAAAGAGTGAAATCCATCTATGTAGGTTGGCTCAAATTCCCAGGTTTCCTGCAGACATATTAAGTCGAAAAAATGATATGCCTAACCCAATCGGGGTCATCCAGCTTCGACGTGAGCCCTGCTATATTCCAAGTTATTATTCTTATTGTGTCGTCACCAGAATCCAATGTGTGGATATCCGTTGGAGGGTTAGCTATGGGGCACGTAAGTGGTTGTTGGGCCAACCTTTCTTCCCCCTGTCAATCGCATGCTTCAAGACCTTCTGGGACAGCAAAGTGATTGCTTGTGTGTATAGGAAAGGTATTTTGATTGTTATGTTGGGGATGAGTGAGGGGGAGAGTGATGGTGCTTCCGTGACCTTGATCCCTTATGTTTAGTCCTGGTGGTCTGTAGAAAAACCCTAACGGCAATGCGTGAATCTGTGTAACAGTCTAGGGACGGTTTGGGAGTGTATTCAATAAGTGCCTCACCAAATATTGGTCGTTAAAATGTACTTTTCTGCAGTCCCCTCTAAGTGATTTCATGGAGTTCCCTACCCACGCGACTCTCCTAGCCATGATGATATGTTTCGAAAGGTCACATCCCTCTTGGGCATGCTTTGACATCCAGTGTAGGGCTTTAAACATCAATTGCTGTGTTGACTCTGAGTGTATATTTTGCAGTTCGGGGGTGTTTGCCAGAATAACATATGGGCAGGCTGCTGGGGGAAGATCTAAAATTGAGGAGGTCTTCAGTCGATTGCCTCTCTCCCCAGTTTCCCCTGATCGAAGCTGTCCCACTCTTTTTGCAGCTTCCGTTCTGGTTAGTAAAGGGGCCTTCTGCTTTCCCATCGCAAGACCGGATTGGAGGATGTGGCCACTGGTGGGTGGAAATGAGGAAATATGACCAGGATAGGAACAACGGGTAGGTATTGGAGTTGGCAAAGATCTTACGGAATTCGTTAACATTGTCGGGGGAGTAAGGTTGGTGGGAGCTTTCCCCCCCACAGGATCCCTAAAGCCGCCCTGTCTCTGGCGATGGATTTCTGGGCACTCACACTTAGCCAATCGCTGAGAAGGGCAAATTAAATTAGTGTTAGGGTTTGGCAAATCCGGAGGGAGATCCTGATTGAGCTCTAGTACCCTATTTGCCCCGTCTTGGATTCCAACCTCTCGCATGATAAGCGAGTCTAAACTATCTTCCATCCTTTTCAATCTGTCTAGAAGAGATTGAAGCAGTAGAGAGAAGGTCTGTTTCATTTTAGCATAGAGGGCCTCATTGTCGGTCAGGGTAGGTGTTTTTTCCCCTGCCCTTACATGTGTATCCGATCTTATGGGCTTATGTGAATTCCCTCCACCTCTTTTCTTCTGCACAGGTGGTTCCGTGGGGGTGCCACTATCTCCTCCACTGGAAGCTGAAGGGATAATAGATTGGCATGTGACGTTAACATTAAGAGGCTGGAGGGAGGGACAAACATCGCCTATATGCATTAAAACATTAACCACACTGTCCATAGTTTGAAGCGGAGGTCTCACCTCTCCTACGGAGAGCTGGCGTTCAGTTAGCTCGATCTCTTTAGACAGGACATCCGCAGCTCTTGTGAGAAATGAGTCTAGGGTGTTAATGTTCTCGACCCCTTGTTTGCTGGGTTTTGCCTTCCGTTTGCCCATTGATTACCTGCAACTGGTAGGAAAGCTGTAATGTAGCAAAACAAGAAAAGAAAATGCAGGAGTTAGGGGGGACCCAGTCCAACCTCCTCTGGGCTCCGACTGGCGTGGCCGCACGCGGCGGGCCCTCACTGCAGGTCGGCATTCCGTTGATATGCGCGGGTGTGAGACGTGAGAAATGATGGGTATTGAAGTTTTCCCCAGCGGTGGCAATCAGGGCTCCCAAATTGCATGGCTTCTTCCCCTCTGCTGCTGGCAGATGCTGCACGGCTTCCGCGGGTCGGCGTCGCACTGATATGCGCAGGTGTGACACGTGGGGGATGATGGGTATTGAAGTTTTCCCCAGCGGTGGCAATCAGTGCTCCCAAATTGCACGGCTTCTTCCCCTCTGCTGCTAGCAGATGCTGCACGGCTTCCGCGGGTCGGCGTCACTCTGATATGCGCGGGTGTGAGACGTGGGGGATGATGGGCATTGAAGTTTCCCCCAGCGGTGGCAATCAGTGCTCCCAAATTGCACAGATCCTCCCCCTCTGCTGCTGGCAGATGCTGCACCAAGACATTTAAGGCCTTAATTAGAATTTGATGGTGTAACAGGATGATGGGTAGACACGACCACAATATCTTTAAGGATAGGCTTCATTTTTGTTGGTGCAGAGACAGAATATCGAGTACAAAATATCGAGTTGCGCAAATATTGAGTCATTAATATCGTGGGTAAGAAATATCGACAGCAAGAATATCGTGGTCAAGAATATCGATTTAAGGTAAGTAATATCGATTTTAAAAATATCGAAGTGTTTAATATGGTTTGCAAAAATATAGTTGTTAAAAATATCGTTTTTTTATTGTTATGTATTTTAGTATATATGTTATATGTATGTGATGTATGTTTTTTTGTATAAGAACTATTTGTATTTTTAATATATGTGTTATATTTTTAGTAGTTATTCATTTTTTTTTATTTGAATTTTGCGCTTTTAGTTCCGTAGCGAGTTGTGGGTTTATAGGGGAATAGGGTGGGAAGTAATTTAATTATATTAAATTTATTTAAAAAAAAATTATTTGAATTTTGCGTTTTTAGTTCCGTAGCGGGTTGTGGGTTTACAGGGGAAAAGGGTGGGAAGTAATTTAATTATATTAAATGTAATGATTAATTTTTATTTATTAATATTTGTTTAATTGAGTTGTTATAGTGTTAAATGTGTAAAGTAATTTATTATTAATTCATTATTATTTGGTTGTTAATTACTTTTAATTAATTAATTGGTAATTAATTATGGTAATTGTGTAATTAATTTTAGGTGTGTGCTGTGGTGTTTATAGGAGTAAAGGGTGGGAAGTAATTTGTGTTTAATTAATTAATATATAGTTGTTAATTAATGTTAATTATTTGATATTTGTTTTGGGTAAGTGTTTATTTTTGTGTGTTGTTTTTACTTTTAAAGGGGTAAAGGGTGGGTATTAAATACATTTTAATTATGTAATTATGAGTTGTTAATAGTGATAGTTTTTAATTTTAAAATAAGTTTTAATTGTGTTTTATTATTTTATAGTTTAATTTAGGTGTGTGCTGTGGATATCATAGTGTGAACGTTTGTGTAGTCAATTAATGTTTTTTATTCATAATATTTTTTAAATTGATTATTAATTATGGTAATTATGTAAATAATTGTAATAAAAAATGTTGAAGTGTTTTTTTATTGGTGTGGTGTTATAGGGTGGGAAATAAAATAAATACATTTATGTTTTAATTAATGTTTTTGTTTGTAAATATTTTGTAGTTTAAAAGATTTATTTTGTAAATTTATTTAATATTTTATTTTTTATAATTGTTGTTTTTTGTTATATGTAATTAATATTATATGTGTTCTTTTTATATGTTTACTATATATATATTTTTAAATATTGTTTATTTATTATTATTTTTTAATTGTTTGAGTGTGAATAGTAATATTTTTTCCTACGCTATCCAACACTTTCCCTACTGTTGCACTGACTGGAGTGGGGATAGTAATTTTTACCCCTCCGCTATCCAGCACTTTCCCTACTGTTGCATTTACTGGAGTGGGAATAGTAATTTTTATCTCTCCGCTATCCTGTATTTTCCCTACTGTTGCACTCACTGGAGTGAGAATAGTAATTTTTACCTCTCCGCTATCAAACACTTTCCCTACTGTTGCACTCACTGGAGTGGGAATACATATTTTTACCCCTCCGCTATCCAACACTTATCCTACTGTTGCATTCAGTGGAGTGGGAATACTACATTTTTACGCCTGCTCTATCCAAAATTTTCCCTACTGTTGCAGTCTTTGGAGTGGGAATAGTAATTTTTGCCCCTCTGCTATCCAACACTTTCCTTACTGTTGCTCTCACTGGAGTGGGAATAGTAAATTTTACCCCTCCGCTATCCAACACTTTTCCTACTGTTGCACTCACTGGAGTTGAAATAGTAATTTGTACCCTTCCGCTATCCAACACTTTCCCTACTGTTGCACTCTTTGGATTGGGAATAGTACATTTTTTACCCCTCCGCTATCCAACACTTTCCCTACTGTTGCACTCACTGGAGATGGAATAGTAAATTTAATTATTTTGCTATCCAACACTTTCCCTACTGTTGCACTTATTGTATTGGACAATTTAAGTTTAAATATTTTTTCATAGATTAATGTTTTAATTTATTGTATAATGTTTGTTTTTATATTTTAAATTATTTATGTATATATATATATATTTTAGTTTTATGTAATTTTAAAGTTTTAAAATAAATTAAAGATAATAGTTTATTAATTATTTTAAAGTAAATATATATAGGTATAAATTATTATGTTTGTGTGTTTTTTTTAAAATTAAGTTTATTTGTTATATTTTGTCAAAATGTATATTAAATTGAATTGATTTTGTTAAAATTAATATTAATATTTAATATATTAAATATATATTATTTTATTCTATATATATATTTAAATCGATATTTTTTACATCTATATTTTTTACATCGATATTTTTTATTCGATATTTTTGTACTTACCTTTTTAAGTATAGGAGTCGATATTTTTGTTGTCTATATTTTTTTATCGATATTTTTTACTTCAATATTTTGTACATCGATGTTATGTCAGTGAACCATTTTTGTTTTCTGTAAGTATAACACATTCCAGTATGGTCTAACGATGTTAGATTTCCACCTCCTCTTCTTCTTTGGATGTGGCTTCTCTCTCTCTTAAGGACTGGAAAGTGATGGATACCCTCGAAAGTAAAAGGACATAGGCCGTTATCTATAGTGTTCAATGGCTCTCCTATTCGTACCTTATTACCTCACCTCTAAGTTCCCAGTGCTCAGTGCCACAACAGAAATCGTGCCCTCAAAGAAAAGTGAGACTTGTTGTGAACAGGCTCAGGCAAATCAAAGACTACTAAATGTGGGATAGACGGTCATAGAGAAAAAATGGTTATTTTAAAATACCCTCTCAATTTTCCAAACCACTTCCCACCACAAGACCGTTCTCTTCCCTAAACCAGTCACTTGGCTTAGCCAACGGCTCTTCCCTCGAGCCGCGGCAGCCTCGTCCAGCACATATTTCTCTGAGGGGGTCACCCATCTTACCCCTGCCGTCTTCTATTGGTTTCCATCTGCCGTCTCCACAGTCTGTCCCTCTTGTTCTCCGCTCGAAGACGCCACCGGCCATCCCTCCTCCGCAGGACCGTTGACGCCTGCCGATGCTTCCTTCTTTCCCTGGTCCTCCTCGGGCAACTCTCTGCCCCCATAGGAATTCTCCCGTACTGCCTTCTTTTCATTTTCGGGTGCCTGCACCTATAAGTCTGCAAAACCCTGGATCCCCTAGTTTGGGACACATATAAGGAGACCTCAAAATTAGGTAATAAAGCAGCATTTTTAGCAGATCTCTCAGCAAAAGTGTTTCCCTACACACTTTGGGGTCGATTCCGATCTCGGCCGGTAGGGCTCCGAATCGGATTCGGCTTTACCGGATCCGATTCGGACGCCCTGCTTCCGACCGAGTCGGACGTGCGTCTGGGCGAGCGAGTACGATGCGAACGTACGCAAAATCGCCGACCGACTCGTTCGCGGGACCCAACCGCTCCGACCGACTCGCACGGACACGACTCGCACCGCGCAATGGAGACGTTCCCCGGCCGGGTAAGTACGATGCGCGCCGCAAGCAGTCCGACCGACTCGCGCCGTCCGGCTCGAGAGAGCAGTCGGAGCCGCACTTTGGGGGTCCGTGTCGGACCCCCCTGTACGACTAGCCGCGCGAGTCGCACACAGGGGGGACCCATGGGTCCCCCCTACCTGTGCGTGTACGGCGCGACCCGCTTCGACGCGTACCCGCTATAGGGGGCGCCCTTGTTCGCCTCGCACCCATTGAGTCAATGGGAGCCCGCGTACGCGTTGTACGACCGGCTCCCATTGACTTCAATGGGAGTCCGACCGAATCGAGTCCGATAGCATGCGAACGCATCGTACTCGTTCGGTCGGACTGCTAGGGTCCGATTCGGTCGGAAATCTCTCCGGGTCCGGCTCGGTCGGAGAGATTTCCTGCCCGAATCGGAATCGGCCCCTTTATGTTGGGTAAATTAGTGGGAAACACACTTAACATTCACTGCCTCCCTTAGAGTTGAGTTGAGGAGCAACGAGGAACCCGTTTATGAGATCATTTCTGAATAAAACTAAGTACATAGGTGAGAAATCCCTTTTCCCCTTTTATAACCACAAAAGACAAAATTTGTGGGCAAGGCCGAAGTCATATTTTAAATTATTGAAAATAGAGAACGTTTTCTGAGTCGCTACTATACAAGCGTGGGTAAGAGCAAATAGTTTGGCATCCTAGGCAGAATATACTTGTGGTAAACATTGACTTAGAGCTATTTTGTCTAAAGTGCAGACAGGCTGTCTGGCAACTTGCTCACTTTCTTCATTTCTAAGGCAAGAACCATCAACATTATACACAATTTTACAGTTAAGCATTGATGTAAGGTGAGGTGTGAGGTGGATAATAACAAAGTCTTGAATTTCGACAATCTAGACATTGACAGATGCGAGTAACAGTGCAACCACAGCACGAGGGACAAAAGTAATGAGGAATGATCCCAAGGAAATATTTCCAGACACTCCAACAAGATAGGCAGCCACAATTATGCAGTGTTGGTATGGAAGCAGCCCTGCTGCCATAGCATCAAGAGCAGACGAATATTAGGCAATTAGCTTCTTTTTTGTCACTGTGATTATGGGCCAACTATCTGAGTGCAAAGCCCTCACTCTTGTGACACTATAGAACGAAAGGGTTTGTCTTATCATGCAAACCCAAAGCAGAGGCAGGAAACAATGGATTTATCACAGTCGTAAAGGATTGTTCTGCTTCTGTGGAGCAGGGCAAAGATTCAAGGGTATTTTTGTGACTAACGCCTGTAAAGGTTTTATGTTGTGAGCATAACCTAAAATCCATTGTCGACTGTAATCTTCGATTCCTCGAAGAACATGCATTTGAGATGCAGTAACTGGAGGGGTAGATGCAATACGCAGACATGTGCCTCTCTCCTGGAGCGAAATTGTGATGCAGCTAATGAACCCGAGTAACCAAAATTGCAACTTTTCTATAGGGGCTTTATGTCTTTTGTTAGCTAGTTCCACTATCAGATTGAAGGAATCATGTTTTCATTGCTCCATAGAATCTGACTCCTCCAACGAATCAATAACATTCTGAATCAGGGTAGAACCCCACATTAAAACAAGTATCTAAATCTTTAAGTGCCTAAGAAAATATAAAAGGTAACTCTTCACTACCCTGTGGGAGCCGAGTCCACGTCATTTGAGAACTGCCAAAAAGAACAGAAAAAATCTTTACGGGAAGGGGAGCACACTGCTTGGCATAACAGCACCAGTTCACCCAGATCCATTGTGGTCAATCCAGTGCATTGATACAGTTACTTTAATATACTCACAAGTGGCAGAGTGTTTGCCACATGTTTGCAGAGCCAGTGGTTGTACTTCTAAACAAATGTGTTTCTGGACATTTATCCATTGTCAGCAGTGAGTAACAGTTTGGTTTTTTGATGTTTGAAATGCTGCTTGTTGTCTCTCTGGGTAAGTACCACCCCAGACTGCAGGTGTATCCAAATAGACTCGTAGGCCTAATAAATGCAAGAAGGAGCTCACAGTGAAAAGGGGAGGAGAGCCCACATTCCGATCCTTACCTGAGGGAGAATGTGCAGCATTTTAAGCAGATGGCAAACATTCTTCAAGGTATGAGTAAATTAAAGTGAATGTACTCATGTTTGCATCTACCATAACGCATCTGGGTGAACTGGTGATGTTATGCCAGATACACATAAATTTTCTAGCATGGATCACATGACTAAATTCTCACTTAGAATACAAGTAGGTGCCGAGCTGGACTCGTGAGAAGTACAACATGGTCTTCATGAGTAACTAAGATGCAAACAGTTGGCTGAGCAAATTGGTTTGCAAAATGTCACGTCTCTAGTTCTAAGGTGCAACACTTTTAGTGTCTCTGCTAAATTAAACCTTTTGGTCTGACAGAAATCGGCCAGCATTTTGCAAGAAATGCAAAATCTCCACTGCCCTTAAAACGGAATATTTATTTAAAACTTCTTCTGAAAGCTTTAGAAGAGCTTAGCCTATTCACATACCCTGATAGATGGACAGAAAAGTATTTAACGTTTTGACATGGACACTTCAGGAGTGAGTTGCAAGGTAACTGATAACAGCTCTTACTAAGAGATGGCATTCCCTCTGTAGATCGGTTCCTGAATACATGAGCTGGCAATTATAGGAATAAAGCTTAGTTCTGAGTCTTTGTCTTGCGGTGCTATCAACCGATCCATATCTGGTGCTGTTGTTGATACACTTACTGTGATGTTTGGTGCTGTTCAAGGAGCTGATAAACTGGAGATTATGCATCTATGTTTCCAGGCATATTTTTTTCACTTTTCTTCCTCAGTTTGAAGCCCTCAGGTAAGGAGTTCCTTAAGTGGCTTTTTAGGTCGAGCATAAAGCCAGCGCGCATGCTCTGCTCTGCGAGACTTATTGTAGAGGAGTAGGACATAGAAGCCCCGCCCACTCTCCACCCATATTTGCCATTGGCGTGTGTCATTGTCCATCCTAAATGCTGGCTTCTGATTCATCAATAGGCTTGTTAGTCCCTCCTTAGTACCGCCTCCTCTTCATTTGTGTGGAGGGCGTGGCTGACCTTGCGTAGGCCATCAATTCCGAGTGGGGAGGCGGAACAGGAATTTCCCGCCCACTCCACTACTTAGACCCATGTGTGTCCGACCGCGCAGCGGACGCGCGCAGCGGGCGCGCCACTGGCGCGCCACTGGCGCGCCGAAGGCGCGCCTAAGGCAAGCCCGTCTGCGCCCGTCCGCGCCTGGCAGGGGCCAGGGGCCAGGACCCCTGGTACTGCTGAGCCACTTGGGAGACTCCGGTACACAGCTGATGAGTTGTGGAACCTGGTAATGCCCATGGATATATGTTGCAAACACAACATAAATTTAGACAGTGATGAGTTGAAATGTGATCACTGCAATAAAACATTAAAAACTGTTAATGACAAGGATAATAAAGATAGACTACAGCTAGCACTACTAAATTGTAGATCTCTAGGGAAACACAAATATGAAGTACAGGACCTTCTCAGGGAAAGATCACTGGATGCTCTATTCCTGACTGAGACATGGCTGAATGAGAGCTCCACCCCTGATGTTCTGGATGTAATCCCCAGTGACTATATGCTAGCAAGGCAAGATCGGGAAGGACAAACAGGAGGGGGCATAGCCATTATTTTTAAAACTTCAATGAAGTGTGAAATTAAACAGGCCGACCTTGATAAATGCGAGGTGTTTTTTTTTTACTTTATCGGACACAGCACATAATTCCTTAGCCGGCTTTCTAATTTATCGTCCCCCAGGCCCAGGGTCACAATTTATAACTAGCCTGGAAGAGAAAGTAGCTCAATTCGCACTTCGACATAAAAACTTTCTGGTACTTGGTGACCTGAACTTACATTTTGATAACATGCAGAACCAAGAAGTATGCACCCTACGCAACGATTTACTGACCCTTAACCTAGTCCAAAGAGTGGGATCTCAAACGCACCAAGGAGGCCACATTCTAGATCCTATCTTTTCCAACTTGGAGGATATAGAGGTTGAGACACCATGGCCTATTCCTTGGTCGGATCACTACTTAGTCCAGTTCTCTGTTCCTACGCATAGGAAGAGGGAAGTTCAACCTACTAAGGTGATCACGACAAGGAACTGGAAGGACTTTAACTCCAATTCTTTCACAAAGGCTCTGATGGAGAAAAGGCCCATCTTAGATATAGATGTTAATCTAGCTAACAGTCAACTAGAAGTCTGGATCACAGAGGCATTAGATAAGTCAGCACAATGGAGCACTAGGACACCAAAAAGACATAATATAACAGCACCCTGGTTTAATGAAGAGTTGATGATAGCCAAAAAAAGATGTAAAAGGTGTGAGAGAGTTTGGAGGAAGGAATATAACAGTGAGTTGAAAGAAAATTATAAAAAGAACTAAAACAATATCATTCTCTAATTAAGAATGTCAGATGTAAGTTTTACACTGAAAGAATAGAAGGTGCCAGCAATTCTCAGAAAGAAATGTTTGCGATATTGAAATCATTAAGAACTCAGGAAAATAGGAACGATATAGATGCCTCGGAGGAGAGCTGTAACAGGGTGGCAGAGTTCTTTGCAGATAAAGTGGCCAAAATTTACGATACCTTCCCGATTGAAGTACGAGAAGGAACTACCAAGTCTGGTGATAGCCAGGCAAACTTTGTTGGAAAAACGCAGGATGAGTTCAAGATACAGGGACTCGAAGAAATTACCACCATAGCAAAAGGGATAAAATCGGGATCCCCCCTGGACCCAGCCCAACCAAAAATTATAATGCAGGGAACGAATGTTATTATGCCATATATTTCTGATCTTATCTCACGCTCTTTTCTAAATGGCGTGGTCCCCACAAAATGGAAACAGGCCATTGTAAAACCTCTCAAAAAGAAGCCATCACTGGAGTACACAGTGCTGGAAAATTTACGGCCTATTTCGCTACTGCCTTTCGTAGCGAAAGTTGCTGAAAAAGCGGTTAATAAACAGCTTACAGACCACATAAATAAAAACGATCTACTACATCCTTCCCAATCAGGTTTCAGAATGGCCCACTCGACTGAGTCAGCTCTTCTTATAGCCACTGAAATACTGAGGAAATATGCAGATGAGGGACAAACAGCCGCACTGATTTTATTAGATCTCAGTGTGGCGTTTGACACTATCTCCCATAAGCTTCTTACTCAAAGACTAGAGGCATGTGGCATAAGACGGAGGGCATTGAGCTGGTTGATATCATTTCTCTCCACACGAACTTTCCAAGTTGCGCAACAAACCTTTCTGTCTAAGAAGACCCCTTTGGCTCAAGGGGTCCCACAGGGCTCAATTTTGAGCCCCACTTTGTTCAATGTTTATGTGGGGCCATTGGCGGAGTGTGTGGAGAAGTATGGGGTGTCAATTGTTTCCTACGCTGACGACACACAACTTATTATGATGCTAGCACAGGATAGAGGCCAGGCTGCGACCCAGTTCTCCAAGTGTTTAGAGGAGGTGGCAGACTGGATGTCTAATCATTGCCTCAAGCTAAACGGGAGTAAAACAGAGGTCATGATAGTAGGCAGAATGCCATCTTTATGGTCACACGCGTGGTGGCCTGAAACTTTAGGTCAATTGCCTCTCCCTAAACCTGAAGTAAAAAATCTCGGTATGTGGCTTGACCTCGAGCTGACTTTTGAAAGTCAGATTCGGAAGGTAGCGGGCAAATGCTATGGGAATATGAAAATTCTGAGGAAGGTCTTAGACCTACTACCACCGAAATCCCGTAGGACTGTAGTTCATGCGGTAATAACTTCCCAACTTGACTACGGGAATGTACTCTACCTAGGTGCTACTAAAAGGGGTCTTGCCAAACTACAGAGAGTACAGAATGCCGCAGCACGGCTAGTACTGGGTCTGCCAAGAAGAGCGAATACGAAGAAAGCATTGACAGCCTTACATTGGCTCCCGGTAGAAAAGAGAATCTCTTTTAAGGCAATGTGCTACTGCCATCGTATTCTAGCAAAGAAAAGCCCGAGATATCTACAACAGTTAATAACCCATTATATGCCAGGACGGAATCTAAGGTCTATGGGGATGGCACTGGTCACTGTACCGAGAATATTCAGAGCTAGAATGGGAGCCCGCTCATTCAGGTACCGTGCAGCAATAATGTGGAATGCCTTACCACTAAATCTAAGAACAGAACCTTGTGAAAGCAGTTTTCGTAGACAGCTAAAAACATGGCTGTTCAGGCAAACGGGATAGATGTACTAATTAAGATGTCCTTCACAGCATAGTAGTTTAGGTGGATGGTGGCTATCTCCCCCCAGAGCATGTCCTCAGCGCGGGGACACACCAGTGGTGTAACCAGGCGCTTTACAAATGAATTAAAAAAAAAAAAAAAAATGTGTCTCCTCCCATGGCAACTGGCCCCTTTACTTCGGTTGTTACACAGTACGTGTTATTTAGACTGTGAGCACTATTTTCTTTAATGAGGCTGTCCTACTGCAGGCACGACATGCTTTGGTGCCTTCTTCTCCCCCCTCCCCTCCCCCCGCCCTCCCTCCTGTTGTCCGTGCCTTCTTGCCCCCATTGTTCTCCGTCCCTTCTGTCCCCCACCCACCCGTTGTCCGTGCCTTCTCCCCGCCCGCCTGCCCTCCCTCCCATTGTCCGTGATGCCTTCCATTTGCAATGCAACAGGTCTTGCGTAAATGCGAGACCTATTGCATTGCAAATGCTTGTTTAGGTCTTACATACCAGACAGCGCTAGCTGTCTGGCTGCAAAAGACCTATTGTGGAGTTACCAAGAACTTACCGTGGGCTTAAAGCCCACCTATTACTTACCAATGGTTGGCTTTCTTCTTATTCTAATTTGCATGCTTCTTATTCGATGACTTGCTTTGTCCATCTTGTATTCGTCCCTCCCTTAGAGCATAGCCTCTTTACCATTCTTTCAGTTTGGTAACTTGGATTCTCCCACTACTTAAATTCAAGAAACTACTTCCCCTTCATGTGTTTCTTTTCCCCTCCTTTCCCAACCCTGTTCTTTTTTGGAAGGGCCTGGAAGCAGCTATTTGCTTCCAAGCCACTCTGCATAACAAAAAGTGCCTTTGCGCTTAAGAAACTATTGTTTTTTTTATATAACAGTCCAAGTAGCACCTGCCATCTTGGATGTGTAAATAAAAAAAAGGAAATGATCGGCCGAGGTAATTCCGCTGGTGCACACATATACACCATCACGCATGTGTGCACCAGCAGAATGACGCACCTGCCAGGAGAAGCACGTCATCGTGCCTTTTTCCCCCGATGCTGTACATCATCAGCAAATGCTTTTTACCAGTGCTTTACAACATCGGGCAAAAGCACTGGCAAAGCCAATAGGTCAAATAGGCAAGACCTATTTACTTTGCAAATGCTTGTTTTTGTCTGTTTCTCTCACCTACCTAGACTGTCTTAGCATCTGCAGGAGGTATAGGAAGGCCACTTCTTTCACTAGCATGGTCTATTTCATGGCTCACAAAGTGCAGCGGCACAGCTAAGGCCAACTCATATACACTCGTCTGCGCACGAGCAGCACTCTCTGCTAGCTATCATGGCAGTTCGCAGAGGGAGGCTATGTTACAGTCCTGTGCTTCACAGGCAGTAAAGCAAAACATTTACACCCTCATCACAAGAATTTTAGATAGGGATTGTAATTACAAGTTGTGCTATAATTATCTCGCCCTGGCAGTTTTCCACTGAGAGGTTCCAGCAAGTAAAATCTACTAACATGTACCCGGGAAAAAGACCAGAAAAAAAGGCATATTACGTGGAATTTCGAGTGTTAAATACCATTTCTTTATGTTATGCTTCATTTTCAAGTTGAAAACTCAGAATAAGGGGTGCTAACCCTCAACAAAGATGATCGTATAGCCGGGTGTGGTAAATAGCCCACCCTTTTTCAGCACAACTTGTTATGTGGGCCATAATTTATGATTGTGAAGTCCTTCCCCAGCTCACCTTAAACGCCCCTTTGCACAGAAAATAATGCCGGACAGAGGTCAGCACAGGGTCAAAGTAATACTAAGAGAGGAGCGGGCTTAGCTCCGAGTATGCTCAAAAATTGTTTTAGATACATAAGTTTGAGATAATGGATGTGCATCTTGATTTTAAACTGGACGTTTTATTTATCACATAATCTTGGGTCCAGGAGGCTTCAGAGTCATATTTTGCGATAGCAGTTCCGCATTGTTACAAAATAACTGCGAAAAATTGCTTAAAAAGAGGCTTCGTTTGGCAGTAATTCATAGCAAAACAACTTGCAAATAGCACTTTTGAATTTGGTATTTTTAATTCAGCAGAGCTTTTAAATTTTAAAATAGCTATCTGTTTTGGGCTGGTGCTCTCTGAATTCATGCCCCTAATTGTTAGGGCCTAACTAGGACTTATTCAGTTTGTTTCATAGACTTCACAATTAGACGGTTATTCTATCAATTTAATATTTTCCTTTATTCTTACTTGCGGTATGTTTAGATCAGTTCCTATTAATTCGTCAGATCGCCTAATTAATTATTCCATGCCGTTGGATTTGTCTATATGCACGAAGAAAAATAGCGCATTTTAGAATCGTGCTTGGTCTAAAAATCGTCAACGGAGAGCTCGAGTGGCTGCTCTCAAAGTTGGGAAGTAGACATATTTAGTCTGCAGTTTAATATATAGATTGCAATATTTTTAAACTCAGTAGCCATTCTGAAACAGATCAGGAGTCACCCTTCCTTCCCTCACCTCTCTGAACTTGATATGGAGTGAAGTTAACTTTGGCAAAAGGTAATTGTCAGAATTTGGAATGCACTTGTCACATGGGCTAGTCTCATGATTTTAGGTTAGATTATAGTAATGTTTTGAGGGAATAAAAGAGGAACATTCAGGAATCTAGAAAGATGTATTATTCCACACAAATTATGGCTGTCAGCAATTTTTCTCTCCAAAGTCCTGGAGTTATTAAATCTCTCTTGCCTCTTAACTGCTGTAAGTCTGGGTCACTCCTTCTCAAGAACTGATGGCTCATCTGGGTTTTTCTATGAGAAAATTGAACGCCTCTGCATTGTTTCGGGAGCAGAAATCATAGTCTCCTCAATGTTTAATTGCCATGAATTTGGCAATCCTCTTCTTTGCAAGGTTACAGCTGATTCAAAACTTGGAATAGAAACTCTGGGGCATATTTACGTTCCCTGGCGCATCCCTGCAAATCAGCTGGGATGCGCCAGGAAAGATGCGACATGCAAGTTTGCCCTTGCGCCACCGCCGATGCGCCGCATTTACAATGCGGCGCGCCGTGGCGCACAGATTAGCAGATGCGTGTCGCATCCCCCGACGGAAAGGCGGCGCATTGCTGGAGTCGCGTCGCAAGCGCGACGCAGCTCCAGCAATGCTCGGGGGTGCCCTATCCCTAACATGGTGCTTCAATCCTTACGCCTGCTTCAAGCAGGCGCAGGGTTTTGACGCAGCATGGGCGTAAAAGTGACTCAGTGAAATCTTGTAGATTTCACTGCGTCACTTTTACGAGGCGTACCTGCGAGGGAACGCCCACCCTGCGCCGGAACACCCACATGAAACCTGACGCAGGTTTCATGTGGCGCAGGGGTTTACAACGTGACGCATCTCCCTAGATGCGTCACGTTGTAAATATTGCGCAACGTGGCGCATGTCTTGCGTCGCCGCTGCGTCACATAAGTGACGCAACGGCGGCGCAAAAGTGGCGCAAGGGGCTTGTAAATATGCCCCTCTGAGCTCGGAAGAAAGGAGGTAACTTTTTTAAACTGGCTGCGAGACAGTGGAATCAATTTGCCTCAAGCATTACGCCTTCAACAGAACCATCTTCACTTTTTTAAGCAGTTAAAAACTTTTTTTTCTGACAGCTGATAGTCTGACTTTTGGACTCGGAAAGATTGTGCTGTTTTCCAGTTTGGTGCCGTCTGGAGATACCTTTCATTGTAGCACACGAGTACCCTCTGGGTATTTGCAAGCTTTAAAAACCCCTCTTCGGCTAGAATACTAGACTAGACAATGATTATTATCTCCAGGTTTGATTAGTTTTTACAAATATGTGAAGCCAGAAAGGAACCTTATTCGCAAGTCAGCTTATGTTAGGGTAATATATGTAGCTGCAAGACGTTGAACACGCATTTTTTAGCCTTCCTCTGCCCATTGGTCTGCCTGTTGTGCGTTTTTCCTCTGGCTGCTGTTGTTTGAGGATCATCAAGGTTTAGAGTTGCTAATAACGGGAAACAGCCATTACAACACAGTCGTTACAACGCATTACCATTACAATGCGTCGTAACAACGCAAGTGCTGTTACAACTCAAATCATTATAACGCAACCTTTTACAACGCATATGCCTTTACAACGAATTTCGTTGTAAAGGCATGAATGGTAAAGGCATATGCGTTTTAAATGTAAGTATTAGCCGGGCTTTAAGTGGGCTTGGTCCTGCCGGTGCTCAGCACTGGCAGTTCTAAAAAGCAGGTGCTGAGACGGGACTCTATCAGGCTCTCCATTTTTACCCTCATCCTCTTGGTGAACAATAAATCTTAACTCTGCAGCAGTACCACTGCTCAAAGCCTTTGATGTAACTAAAAAAAGAGAATCGCTTTAGGTCTTTCACAGTCTCATCATTTCAGAATTGAAGCATTTTCAATATTCTATAAAACGAAGCAATAGTTGTTGCTTATTTATCTTATGCAACTAACAAACATTGGCAAAGCCAATAGTCCTGGCTTGTTGTAGGTGCAATGTTACTTGTTGTATTACATATCTGGATGCAATGACAGAAACAGCAAAATACCAGTCGGGCGGCACACTATGCTAAGCACAGATTTTTAGCTTATGTTTTTTAAGCCACGCCCTAATTACATCGGCCATGCCCCTTTGAGAGACCCGCCTAGTTTTTTTATTCCCACTCAAAGCTCGGAGTATTCGGTAAGTATTATGCGTTTGTGTATATGGGTGTGCATGTTTATTTTTGGTAGCAACGGTAATTTTAGGGTTTAGAGTGGGTATGGGTTTTTGGGTGGCAAGGGTAATTTTAGGGTTTAGAGGGGTAAGGGTTTTTGAGTGGCAAGGGTAATTTTAAGGCTTAAGGTGGGTATGTATTTTTGGGTGACAAGGCTAATTTTAGGGTTTAGAGTGGGTATGGGTTTTTGGCTGGCAAGGGTAATTTTAGGGTTTAGGTTGGGTATTGGTTTTTGGGTGGAAAGGGTAATTTTAGGGTTTAGGGCGGGTATGGGTTTTTGGGTGGCAAGGGTCATTTTAGGGTTCAGGGTGGATATGGGTTTTTGGGTGGCACAGGTAATTTTAGGGTTTAGGGTGGGTATGGGTTTTTGGGTGGCAAGGGTAATTTTAGGGTTTAGGCTGGGTATGGGTTTTTGGGTGGCAAGGGTAATTTTAGGGTGAGTATGGGTTAAGGGGTTGTGGGGTTTTAAGGAAATTGGTATATATGTGTATTATATACATACATATATATATATATAGATATATAATATAGATATATATTATAAATATATATATACACACATTCTTATGAATTTATGTGTGAAACTATATACAAAATAACATATATATAAATAAATACATAAGTATATCTATATAAATACATATAGAAGTATAAATATATATAAAAAAGTGTTTGTACTTACCTGTACAATTTTTAAGAAAACATATGCCATTACCATGCATGACTTTACCACGAAAATGTAAGTATTTTACAGGGAAAAATTAACCTAATATATATATATAAGAAATGACATTGGGGACGTCTGCATAAGAATGCTGCATCATATTTAATTGTATATATTTATTTATGTATTTTGCACTAAGCACTTTTGCACTTTTTAGCACATTTTGCACATTGCCGTTATTCAATTTAGTGAATGATTAGACTAATATTATGATTATTATATACAATAATGTATGAGGCCAGAATTAAGGTACCTGCAGTTTAGAACTAAGACTTTTTTAAATTTTAGCACTATGCTATTAATTTGGTTTAAAGAATTAGTTTCAATTAAATTACAGATGTTTAGCCCTTGATTAAATATATGACATTAATTAGAAGCACTAAGCTTATATAAGAAAATGTTCATGGGATAAAAAAGTAAACGTTTGTTAATTAAGTGAGTGTTATCATGTACGCACAGCTGCCTCTTTTAAATGCTTAAACTTAGTCTATTAACTGATTGGACGAAATGCAGCATGTGCCTTTTAAGCTTTTTTCTATATATACTCACTGATAGGTCCAGCGCGTCATGTGATCAAGACTGCCGTTGGGCAGTCGAAACGCGTCATGCTGGGCACTCGCTTTTAAGAACTATGCACTGACACTTTGTTCAATCTGCACTGAAATAAAGGAAAACTTTTCACCGCATTTGTGGTCCGTACCTGCTTTTTCGACCAGGATTGTGATCGTTCCAGGACTGTGGCTGTCATATATATATATATATATATATATCAAAACAATACCCTTTCAGGCATAGAGTGACGCATAAATTATGGAAAAAAGAAGCAGAGAACTCTGGGTAGTTCTCAAGTTTTGGTGGAAAGCAGCTCCTGTATAGAGCACTCTCAACACCAGCGACACTCTAGATCTGCTCACCTCAAATGTCTGCTTTTCTATCAAAGTCTTTAAGCATAGGATTAGCACAGTGCCATTAGAGCGAAACACTGTGTCAGGGGTTGCTTTTACTCATTTCAGGTTGGCTTGGTTGGTATCTTACCAATTCAAAGCTGTAATACTGTGCCTAGAGTGGTAAATGGCTTTTGTCATTGTATAGCTCGGCATGGACAGCACTGTGCTAGTCCTATGCTTAAAGACTTTGCTGTAGAAATGGCAAAAGACTTTGTCCCTTTCTATCTCGGCGTGGATGGCACTGTGCTAATCCTATGCTTAAAGACTTTGATATATTTTCAAGGGCCTAGCAACTTCACCAACAATCTAATCTTACAAAAATCATAACAAAACAAAATAAGCATTAACAAAGCCAAAAGGCTAGCCACCAGCACATGTTCTTTTTCACTTTACCCAACAAAAAACATGTGGCTAAAGTGTTGCGAATGATGTGAATTGTGTTTTTATTGTTGTAAATACAAAAAACTTGGACAGTGGACCAATTTGCAAAAGAAGGGCACCACCTCCCGAAAATCACCAATCTTATATAAACTACTACCAAATTCTTTGTGCAAGCTTTAAAGGTGCCCTCTGTCCAAAGGCACCACCCTTAACCTCAGGGTAAATTAGAAACTTCAAACCATATCAAAGCTGCACCAGATGTCCAGTTACAATCAATTATATCATTTGTCAAAAAATGTCCAATCCGAATTGTAAAGTGTGATCTTGCTTCTTTATTAATCTTTAAAAAGCCACAGCCAACGCGTTTCGTTCTGTACACAGAACTTCTTCAGGGCTGTAATTTAAAAAAACACATACAAAACACATATCAGCATAACACATTTACAGATAATAATGCAGACAATATATACAACATATAACAAAGCACATATATACAACAAAACGGATTGTATACAGCACATCCATAGACTTTCTCATTAGTACACTTATTTATGACAAATAAAAACCACCAAACATATTCAGTAAAAAGGACAACATCACATAAATGTGTATGACCACACCTACAGTATATTACCATATACAGGGGACACGCTACCACAATACCATATATAAAAATACTGGACCTAGATACTTCATGGGCCATTAAGCAGCCCAATAATATATAAGTACAAACAATCACATCAATTATTGCAGGGAAACAAAAAAGAGAAATTTCAATTAAAAAAACAAACAACACATAACACATAACAAAACAGCGTATATCCACATACCGATAAGGGTGTCCGTCAGAATCCTAGTTTATAAGTGCGTAGAGTAGTAATTCTCAGTAATATAATCTCAAGAGATGGTACTCGTATGTCTATATAATAGAAGAACAATATAAAACACCCAAGATTAGGGTGATAATTATAAAATTATACACGAAAGAACATAATATCGGTATGTGGATATACGCTGTTTTGTTATGTGTTATGTGTTGTTTGTTTTTACTGAATATGTTTGGTGGTTTTTATTTGTCATAAATAAGTGTACTAATGAGAAAGTCTATGGATGTGCTGTATACAATCCGTTTTGTTGTATATATGTGCTTTGTTATATGTTGTATATATTGTCTGCATTATTATCTGTAAATGTGTTATGCTGATATATGTGTTTTGTATGTGTTTTTTTAAATTACAGCCCTGAACAAGTTCTGCGTACAGAACGAAACGCGTTGGCTGTGGCTTTTTAAAGATTAATAAAGAAGCAAGATCACACTTTACAATTCGGATTGGACATTTTTTGACAAATGATATAATTGATTGTAACTGGACATCTTGTGCAGCTTTGATATGGTTTGAAGTTTCTAATTTACCCTGAGGTTAAGGGTGGTGCCTTTGGACAGAGGGCACCTTTAAAGCTTGCACAAAGAATTTGGTAGTAGTTTATATAAGATTGGTGATTTTCGGGAGGTGGTGCCCTTCTTTTGCAAATTGGTCCACTGTCCAAGTTTTTTGTATTTACAATTGTTGGGACCGTAGTGGCACACTCCGAACCTAATTATAATAGTACCTCAAATATCCCGATCAGTAGATATAAATTGTTGATTTGACCATACTTGTTTAATTATGTCCAAATTTATGGACAACAGGGAAGAGCTAGCCTTAGGCCTTTTCTCCAATATACAACCAAGCAGCTCCAATGCAGGGAAGGAGCCAATAGGAGAGGGTCTACGAATCAAGTTTCAAAAACTTGAAAGGCTTAAGAAGCAGGAAATGTCCCGTTGGTGGGACGGTATTACCCTACAAAAATACCTCGATAATGAAAATATCCCTCGTGGATTGAGGATTCTCATCTTCCCAACGTTTGAAGACCTTGATGAGGAGGCACTCAAGGATTGGGAAGACAATTTACAACAAGCATCTAACACCATGATGCGTATTTTGATTAGGCATTCAGAAAAGAAGGTAGCTAGTTTAAAACAAGAAATAATCAATCTGGAGAGAGAAATTGATTGCTCAAACTTGAAGGAAGTGATCAAGAGAAATTATGAGGTTTACGATAGAGTCATAGAGACCCACCAGATCTATCTACGAGACAAAAAACTAAGAAAAATAAAACGTGATGATAACGACTATAAAAATGGGCGGATTTACACGTTCGCTCATAAATTTGATAATGTCAAACCAACAGGGGAAGGTAAAAGATCTAGGGAAGAATCGACTGATTCATTTTCACTATCAGTCAGCAGCAGTTCTATCTCCTCAGTTGAAAGTAACATCTCCCGAAATGAAAGAGCAACAGTAGTTACCTCCCCAAGACGGAATAATTTTTTAGTAGAGATGGAAAGGATCAGGGAGGGCAACAAAAACACCAAAAAAGATCTAAAACACGGAGTGGGGGGAAAAAGGTGGCAAGCAAAAAGGCAAAAAGAAAGAAATGACTCATGCAATGGACACCAGATCAAAGACGACATAGCAAGTACTGTGCAGAATTGTTTGCCACAGAATGCCCTAACAATTGTGAATTTATCTGACCGTGTACTGACAAATGTGGAAACTGATGTGTTACAAAGAGGTTTAAGTTTCTGTCCCTCGCAGTGGGGGATCCAGTAGAAATGATTGTTGATTTGTTTAAATTTACTCGCATGTTAAAATTAAAGGATCATTTTCATGATAATCCTCCGAATGTCCATTCGAATATACAACCGACACAAATGGTGACACATACTGTATCTGATTTGTTAAATCTTCAGATGTTACTTTCCATTCCTGAGGAAGAACATATCTCTATTCAAGATATCAGGGATGATTTGAACATTAGGGAAGACACTGGGGTGACCAGTGGACTAAAACCACGTTCTAAATTTACACCTAATAACACACATGCGAATATTGATTTGTTCAAAGAAAGAGTATCTAAAGATCTGTACAAATTAATGGATGCCCCTTGCAAATATACTCAGCAACAATACAATCTGACTAGAATGGAGAGAAAAGCTCTTAATGATCTGAAAAATGATGAGTCCATCACCATCAAGGAGGCTGACAAGGGAGGTAACGTGGTGATTATGAATACCATCGATTACACAAATGAAATCAAGAGACAACTTGGGGATCCTTGTTGTTATCAACGGATTACCAGTAATCCCCTTCCCTCCCTTGTCACCCATATAAATGCTAGAATACATGATTGGAGTGAAAGTGGCCTGCTCTCGGATGAGGAATGCAGGTACCTTACTGTCAACAATCCACTTGCCCCTTGTATCTATATTCTGCCAAAAATACATAAAGAGGGCACCTTTCCACCTGGACGCCCCATCATATCAGGGATAGATTCACCCACGGAAAAACTCTCACAATATGTGGACAGATTCCTACAGCCTCTTGTAACAAACCTACCTGCGTATATACAGGATTCTAGGGATATCTTGGAGAAATTTGATGGCTTATCATGGTCTGAAGATCTATTATTTGTCACGATGGATGTGACTGGATTATATACCTGCATCCAGAAACATTTTGGGATGATAGCTGTACAATCTTTTCTGGCAACACATACAGCCGATCATGTTGACCACAACCAAATGTTGATGGACATGATCGACATTATTTTATCCCGGAATTTCTTTCTACATGAGGGGAACTGGTTTCACCAGACGCAGGGAACTGCGATGGGGAGCCGGTTTGCTCCCTCGTACGCCGGCCTTTTTATGGGCTGGTGGGAGAGGGAGCACGCCTGGGGTAAATATGCCTCCCCTTGGATGGACATGATTGTCTTCTGGGGGAGGTATATTGACGATATCATCTTGCTTTGGAAGGGGACCACTGGTCAACTCACTGAGTACCATGCATTTCTGAATGATAATCTTCACAATGTTAAATTGACCATGAAATACAGCACAAGTAGCATTGAATTTTTGGATATTCTTTTCTACATTGATAATAATGTGATACAGAGTACCATCTTTCGCAAAGCCACATCGTGCAATAGTACATTACATGCCTCTAGCGCACACCCTAAATCAGTGATCAAAAACATACCCTTTGGAGAGCTGGTCCGTGTACGCCGCAATTGTAGCACTGATATAACATTCAGGGACAATATTAAAGAGGTAAAAAACAGATTCAGATCAAGAGGCTATAATGAGGACATTTTGAACAAAGCAGATCATAGAATTAAGGGGATTACTAGAGCTAGAACGTTACATAAACGGAAACAAGTGAGTAATAAGTATACCCAGAGGTCACATGTGCATTTTATCACACAGTATACGAACAATAGTGCGAGTTTGTTCAATGTTCTCAAGAAACATTGGGGGCTATTATACGAGATACCAAACCTAAGGGAATTAGTAACGGCTACACCTAGAGTCACATTCCGTAGAGGGAAGACACTTCGTCAGCTGCTATGCCCAAGTTACCCCAGACCTGTGATTGCAAAAACATGGTTACCTGCTGCCCCTAAAGGTTTTTATACATGCCTAAACTGTAATATGTGTCCCTATGGGATTAACAAAATCAAGAGTTTCTGTTACAATACACCAAAGGAATATGAAATAAGACATTTCATAAATTGCAAAACCAATTATGTGGTGTATATAATCAGCTGCGAATGCAATAAGATCTATGTAGGCAGCACTGTAAGATCCTTGAAATTCCGTATACAGGAGCATGTACGTGCTTTCAGAAACTATGATCTAAAATACCCCATGACGTATCACATGAGGGAACACCATGGAGATAATGGTAAAATATGGTTCCATGGTATTGATTTTGTACCAGCCCAACCTCGGGGGGGCAATAGAGAACTTGCCTTACGCAAAAAGGAGGCCATGTGGATATGCCGCCTAAGATGTATAGAAATGGGGCACAATACCGATGATGAGATGCATTATCATTTATGAACAGGTTCTGGGTATATGTATCTCTTTAATGTACTTTTTCAATTCATCTCTATTTGTGGCCTCAGGTATGTCGCCACATTTGCCAATCTCAGTTTGTGAAAGAGAAAGTATTTCCATCTTCATCATCTTACCTCCTTGTGAATCGGGTGATGGCATACAAGTGGCCTAGGGATTATATGTTTTTTATGTCCTTTGGTTCACAATAGAAATGGTCCTATATGCATATTTTAATTGGTGAGATTGGACTTGGGCCCTCTGGCCTTAGAAAAAGGGATTTTGTATATATGTATAAATACCTACGGATCAACTTCTATTGTGGCGCTTAAATTGGTTGTTTGGTGTTATGTGTATGTTCTAACTACAGTGGGTTCTTTGACAGATCTAACAATGTTTATGAATTCCTATTTCATCTGGCTTTTCGAATGGAATTCACGCTAATGAGAAATACACATTTTCTGAAACGATCCGATAGCGCTTTAGGGTTCTGACGATAAGCTTCACTTCCGTGGCGGTTACTTTTTCTTTGAGGTGTTACCGACCTTCTTTTTAATTTGTTATTTTTTGGCTGTTTCAATTATATGTTTTTTTTTTTGTTATTTTGTTAATATTATTTTTCTGATATTTATTTTTATATATTTAACTGAAACATAGTATAATACACATACCGATATTCTTGGTATTTAAATGCAGTAAAATACAGTGGTTTTCTGTTTGAATTATAATATTATAATTATATCAATTTTCTTGCTTTGGATAGTCCGTTATTGAATACATATATCGATGTTTTGACAATCTCACGCAGCAAAATACAGTGGTGGTTTACTTTCATGATATAATTTCAATTATATAAAACGCTCGTCTTGATATAGGTTTTGAATATATTTAGAGAAAACACCGTATAGATATATATATTTGGCCTGATCATTTAATATACTACAATATGGCCGCTATGTTATTTCAACTGCACCTTAACCATTGAATATGTCGCACGCGCACATGGATGACGCGTACAAATGTATTTAGAATGACTAGTTCTGCGTCCCGGGTTTCGAACTACGGGCGGGAACAGGAACGCCGGAGCACGAATCGGGCCGATTGGCCTTGGCTTAAGGTAAAACCAAAACAATTTGATTATATGTGTATGCCTTGGGGGGAACTTTTTGCTTGGCCCTTTTGAACGCGGTCAAGCTGGGCTAGGATGAGAACTAAAGTCTAAAGTATCTTTTTGTATTTGTTTGAATTAACTTTATCGATTGCCATTCTTTAGAGTTAGTGCTTTCCAAACCCCCCAGTATTAACGGCTTTCCGAATGTTTTTGTTTAAATACAAACACCTTTGGACATTATTGCATATTAGGTTAGATTGTGGCCTTTAAAGTGACGTTATATTAATGGGGTTCCATAGGTGGACCGAGGTGGTTTTGATATTCGCTTTGACCGGCAGTAACCATATCATGGTACTGGTATTTTCCCCATAGTCGGATTGAATTGCTCCGATGGCAGACACTTTTAGGGGCTTTGTATCAGGGTTTCATATCCATATTAAGATTGTTTGTGTGGGTGGCCAATCCCCTTTTGATATACTTTGAGGTTGTCCACAAGTGTTGGAAATGACACAGAGAGATGAAAATTAGACATCCCTGTGGAGTACACTTGATCTGACATTGTTTGGTTTTTTCAGGTACGGTGTATGCTGTGTCTTATATATATCGTCGCTGGCACTATCCTAAATGATTATCATATCACTAAGCAGCATTCGTCTTTAGAAATGATTGATATATATTTATGGCAGCAGAGAAACTAAGCACAATACGCCGATTTCTAATGAATAGCGACGGTGACACACGGATGAGGTAGGCTCATTTGTGGTTTTTTTGCGCGTCTTGTGATTTATTTGTTTGCCTATGTGTAATTTACAATGGCAAGATATTATGTTCTTTCGTGTATAATTTTATAATTATCACCCTAATCTTGGGTGTTTTATATTGTTCTTCTATTATATAGACATACGAGTACCATCTCTTGAGATTATATTACTGAGAATTACTACTCTACGCACTTATAAACTAGGATTCTGACGGACACCCTTATCGGTATGTGGATATACGCTGTTTTGTTATGTGTTATGTGTTGTTTGTTTTTTTAATTGAAATTTCTCTTTTTTGTTTCCCTGCAATAATTGATGTGATTGTTTGTACTTATATATTATTGGGCTGCTTAATGGCCCATGAAGTATCTAGGTCCAGTATTTTTATATATGGTCTTGTGATTGTGGTAGCGTGTATATGGTAATATACTGTAGGTGTGGTCATACACATTTATGTGATGTTGTCCTTTTTACTGAATATGTTTGGTGGTTTTTATTTGTCATAAATAAGTGTACTAATGAGAAAGTCTATGGATGTGCTGTATACAATCCGTTTTGTTGTATATATGTGCTTTGTTGTATATATTGTCTGCATTATTATCTGTAAATGTGTTATGCTGATATGTGTTTTGTATGTGTTTTTTTAAATTACAGCCCTGAAGAAGTTCTGCGTACAGAACGAAACGCGTTGGCTGTGGCTTTTTAAAGATTAATAAAGAAGCAAGATCACACTTTACAATTCGGATTGGACATTTTTTGACAAATGATATAATTGATTGTAACTGGACATCTGGTGCAGCTTTGATATGGTTTGTGTATTTATTGTTCTCTACCCAAAATGGTGATTGCAAAGTTAAACAAGCATTGGTTTCACCTATCTGATTAATAAAAATGTTTTACAAACTTATTTAACTACCATATGTTTCACTATATAAATTGTATTTATAAAAAAAATAATGCAGGCACCATGAGCTGGGGAGGGCAAGAAGCGTTTATGTGGCAGGAGCGGTGACCGTACAAGAGCAGTGACGGGGCAGGAGAAGTGACAGGGCACGAGAAGTGACAGGTCATGAGAAGTGACGGGGCACGAGAAGTGATGTGGCAGGAGTGGTGACTGGGCATGAGCAGGAGCAATGACCGGGCAGGAGGAGTGACAGGGCAGGAGCAGTGACGGGGCAGGAGCAGTGACCGGTCAGAAGAAGTGACCGGGCAGGAAAAGTGACGGGGCAAGAGAAGTGACAGGGCAGGAGAAGTGACGGGCAGGAGCGGTGACGGGGCAGGAGCAGTGACCGGGCAGGAGCAGTGACTGGGCAGGAGCAGTGATGGGGTACGACGGCACTGCTATCCTCGCTCATAGTTTGAGGAGGAAAGATGCACCTCTTTTAAGCTAAGTACAGTCAGTGAAATCACGGAGATTCCTGAGGCTGTTTTAGGACACAGTCAAAGTTGCTTTCAGTTTCCCCAGTCTGCCCTGAAAACTACTCATGTTTATTGCTTGCGTTCAGAGAGGGCTGTGAATGCTTGAGCTGAAACCCTAACCCAAATTAGAGACAAAAATGAACCAGTGGAACCTGCTGACCACAATAAAGAAGCTGCAAAACACAATCACAGGACATTGCTATGTTTCCACACCAGCCTGTAACGCACGTGGATCGTTGAATGATTTCTGCCTTTTGTGTGATACTTCATAGCCTGGTGGGATCAGCCTAAGCAATGACAGATCGCTGGACCAAGATTTCAGAGCAGTTAATAGCACTGTGCCAGTGTGGACAGAATCTTGGGGGGTCTCGAGCTGCAGCACCTTGGGCTGTAAAACAGGTGAATGAAAGCAAACATCCAAAGCGCCAGGAACCTTAGAAGGGTACCTGTGACACTGTACAAATATTTTGATCTAGTCATTCATTACCCGTGCTGGCCACAAAAAAAACCAAATTTACTGCACTCAAAAAGCAGCACATGCTATAGATCGCCAGTGGGATTTTGGAAGAGAACACCTAAGCAAAGCAAGAGTAGTCCACACAGACCTCATTCTGGGTCCACAAGGGGTTCAGTGGCTGATTCCCACTCCAGACTCTCATGCAACACAGCGCAGCATGCAAAGTTCTGTTCTGTGTTGCCTGAAACGGAAAGAGCACAACAGCACCGTATTTTCAAGTATATGGTGCAGTTCGGCTCTCTCCTATTACTGGGGCACTTGTGGCTACCTAGTGCCAAAACATTGTGGTCAAGTACGATTTTTTGTGCAGGAAGGGAAAGCTATCCTTTGCGGCTATTTCCTCTTTGCATGTGTGCAGCAGAATACAGCACACATGCAAAGAGGAAGTAACTAGGAGGAATAAAGATATTTCTTCTCATTACACCTAGCTCAGATAGGCACACCATTTTGGCACAAACCCTTATTTACTAGTCTTTATAAATATGGGTTTACTTTGAGATGCATGGGAAAGCCCACACACCATCCATGTAACGTCTAGCTGACCGTTCTCTAACTTTGCAGTCAAAGATAGAATATTAAAGTGGACTAGTTGACAGTCTTGTTGTGGTGGTAAAGAGCATGTGAAAACAAAGGCTGTAAGCTATCAGTTTTTTTGTAACACAGAGCAACTTTTAAATACCTGTAAATGAACTGTGCAAATGTTTCAAAACATATCAGCAGTTAGGAAACCACAAATGAACCACTTGTTTGTAATTCAGAAGTGTACTGGAAACAGTGTTTTAATATGATCAAAACAATCAAGACACATTACTTGGTGATGTTCAAATGATACATATTTGCTGAAACCACATTTCCACACATTATTGTTTGTGCGCTACATAGTTTTATCAGTAAAACTACATGTTGGCATTTTGCTGCCATTTCAATGGAGAATGTTCTGAATGTAAAAGACAGTGCCTCTTTCTGACCTACGATAATGCCTCAACAATGTATACAGCTTCTGGTTTGTAGCGCACTTCTGTGCATCAATGAGCATCTGCAGTTTAGAGCTCACAGAAAGGAAACAGCCCAATCAGTATACTATTTCCCAAATACAGGTAAAATAAGGAGGGCTGTTATATGGATAGCCAGGGCATTATATAGTAATGTCAACTCCCACCTAACTGTTCTGGCCCACAGTAATACCATAACACTCAGGAAGGTGTCTGCAGCCAATTATAGCTCATGCAGGCTGGTTAATAACTCCCTTTTCCTGCTTAACATTCTTACCAACACCTAAGACTTGTCCACTATGGATCTTATCCATCACTCAGTACTGTACCAGCCCCTAACCAAGTCATCACCAGCTGAACAGACATGGAATACCTGAAGTGATCTGAAATAAAGCTGGCCACTCGGAGGACTGCACTCTAGTCCAGCGCTGCAGGTCCCAATTAGCTACATTCTATGCGTGCTGCTTTACATCTCAGAATAGCACTCAGATATGAGATGCTAGTAACAAAGTTCATCCAAGCAGATCTTACCAACCACTTCTGTCACCAAACATGCCTGCTCAGGACCATGACTTGTAAACAAAATATCAGACTGGACAACCTAGTGTAGTAAGCATACAAATAGATTATGATTATATGAAATACCACAAAAAGACCTGCAAAGTTGCTCAAAGCTGTGCGCATACCAAAAAAACGTGAAGTGCACGATTTTTGTCAACTACTATAAACTTATTTTGACTTGTACTTATGTTATTTGACTATTTACTTATATACTATTGCATGACCTCCTAAAATGTCTGTAAAACGTACCTTTTGTCCCAAATTTTGTCATGAATTTTGACTTTTTGTCCTGAATTTTTGTCCTGAATTTGGACCTTTGTCCTGAATTTTTACACTTACCGTCCTGAATTTGCACCCATGCCAGTTAGTCACCCTAGTGGCAATGCGCTGTAACGCCACTTGCATTGTTACAACTGCTTTGTAATGGCATGCGTTGTAACGGCATGCGCTGCTCCGCTATACATCCCTAGTAACACAACATTTATTATCGGTCTTTGAATGTTTATTAGACCATTGGAATGTTGGGAGCTCCATTGAAACCAATGGAGTGCTCCGGGCTTTTAATGACTGGTAGAAGCCCAGAGCTCACACATTCCAATGCTTAACTTTGTTCACAGCTATTGCTAAAGACCTCTCAGAGCCCGAGGGGATTTAAACCCACTCAGGCTCCGAGAGGCATTTATTTTGTCTAATTTGATCATTCTGCTCTCTAAAGGTGGAATGTTCTAATAGTCTTAGAGCCCTCCGTAGCGGGCTCTACCAACCATTAAAGGCCCGCTCCCTTGTTAAAGGCCCTCGCCTTCTGCTCGGGCCTTTAACGCTGGAGCAGGCCTTTAATGGCCGGTAGAACCCGCTACGGCAGCCTCTAAGTTAACTTTACTGATACCAAGCTGGAGCAAGAGCTGGTGATAGGTGCTGCTTCGTATTGGAGGAAATGCAGTGAGTTTGTCTTGCACAGATCCCAACTTTTGAATGTGCATGGCTGAGACTTGTTAGTTGGAGGCATTGTTTTTCTCTCGCTCTCTCTACGTTCCACCTTTATCTTTCTCAGTCGCTCTTCTACTGTTTTAGCTTCCACCTTCAATAACAGGACATATTGGTAGGTCTAGATGAAGATGGGACATATGTGCCCAAGTCAGTACACCAATAATGATCACAAATCCTTAGCTGGAGTAGGTGCGTTGGTAGGTCAGCAAGAGTGCTGTGTATGCTTAATCTCCACGTCTATGACAGCTTCTCTGCACATGCAACTAGTACCTGCTGCACAGTTCTTGCACTGTGAAGCTGACTGATACAGAGTGTCAGATTTGCAGGTGATAGGTTCCTCTCATACAAAGTACGTATGACTGGATGAATGTGGGGGAAACATGGAGGGACGTGCATGAGTTTCCAAGGGGTGCTCCACTCATGTTACGGCAAACCTGTTGACGTACTTGAGCATGAAGTGAATCAGAAAACCGTAAGTCTGATTAATTCACGCATGAAGATATATAACATTTTCTCATTGACAGCATGTGCCTAGGACTAGGTGGTGGGTCTCATTTTGGGCATAGCCACATGTTTAGAACTCTGCAGAACTCGAAGTGGTTGCAAAGGATCCGTATTGTAGCTAGAAGCAAGTGCCAGTGTTTGTTGGTCTTTACCAAGAATGATATACCATCAGTGTCAGACATTTCGAATGCAGGGTGGGTCAGGGGAAGCATTATTCTGAATCTTGCAGTCCTTCTTTAGCAGCAAGTGCAAAGTTTAAATTGTAATATCTGTCCAGTGTCATGGAAGACCTGATGGGTTATGCGCTTGAATGAAATACACCTTGCCATAGACAGCTGATGGAGTTCTTGTTTCCCTGAAAAAGCTTTGTTGAAGGAGAATTATGGTTAACTACAAAGAAGACAATAATATGATTTGTAAAAAAAACTAGAATTTCCTTAAAAACGTAAGTTGGAAGTACTGTATGGTTTCAGCTCTAAAAAAAAAACTGAAATGAAAAATCATTGACATTTGTTAGTGATTAGCAAAGCAACACTACCTCTCCCCAATGCACTGTTCTTGATCTTATGCATGATTTCACAGAACACATGACAAATGACTTCATTGGTGACTTCACTGGTAAAAATCACATATCAGCTACCATTAACATCATCAATTACATGTCACACAATAGTTTGTTTTCATATAGGTTGTTATTTATGTTGTGCTGTGATACACTGGTATTTAACTGGTATTTATTGTTAAACATATGAACTGAAGCTTCATCCTTATAATGGGTTGAGCATAGGGCCAAGTGGAAGGGCGGGCCCAGCTCCACTATGTGTCGGCTATGTGCAGGAGGGTTCAGTTAAGGGCTTGGTCTTCGGCCAGGCCCTGTGCCCAGCCATCCCATGGCCTTAACCCACCATACCTGGCTTTTGGTTGTGTCAATGGGGGTTGAATGCAGGTCCTCCAAAGGGCCACTATAAGGAGTAGAAGACACTACCCCATTGTGGACTTAAACCCCATTCAGCATGAACAAAATAGACTCCTACATCTGCACCCCTTAGTTCAGCATTAAGTTTAAAAACAAGCCTTGCATTCTTTGTCTATTAGATACAGCAAGGGTGACTTCCAGCCCCATAACTGGTTTAAATTCAGTATAGAGCCTGGTGAAAATAAAATTGCTGTGCCTACAGATGTTCTTTTTGAATCAACATTTTCTTTCTTTGTTACAGAGTTACACTGCCTTGACTGTCCATAATGGTGTCATTGGTGATGTTATTGGTGAGGTGGCGTGAGGTGACGTGATGTCACTAGTGTCATTTGTGATATCATTTTCTGTTACATCATGTTGAAGTGGTTGCATTGCTTAGCAAAATCGCCAAATTTTATTGTGTTTTTGTTTTTATATCAAAACCATATTGTCCCTTCAACTGGATTTTTGTAAAGGAATTTCAATACTGCTTTTGTCATTTGTATTTTGAGTATTTAGCCACACCTCTTCATTAACAACATGTGTTTCAGTGAATTATTTTGGGTTTGTAGTGATGTATATATGCAGATGTGCAAAATGTTATGTGCTATTTATTGCCATCATTGAGTGTGGGAGGGTCCTTGACTTTGACGAGAGGCAAAGCCTTGTTTGGGTCATGCTGCCCATCCCCTCCTTCTACATGGACTATTACTCTCTGTGCATCTCTTTATATGGTTTATGCCATACTTTCTACATGGAGAGTGGGCATAAACATAGCTATTTACGTAAGTCGGAGCCTTATCTATATTGATAGGCCTATAATGTGAATGATGAGTCAGGATAACTCCGCTTTAATTGTTGCAAGCACATGAGATATTAAGTTTGCACTGTAATAATAAATGTGGAATCTGTGTTTAATAATATACTTGCTCCGAGGAGCATGTTTTTATTTGTTCACATTTATTTGAACTGCTGTGGGAGGAAAAAAAATAAAAAATATATATATATATATATACATCAACAACTTCCACCTACTCGATGACTTCCAATCTGGATTCAGACCGGGACACAGCACTGAAACCACCATGCTCCACATCGTCGATGATGCCCTCCAAGCCCTTGACCAAGGCAAAACTTGTCTCCTAATCCTCCTAGATCTATCATCGGCCTTCGACACGGTCAACCATGGGAAGCTACTCGAACGCCTCAAACTCAGGATGGGACTAGATGGCTCTGTCCTAGAATGGTTCAGATCCTTCCTCCAAAACCGATCCCAGAGATTCCTAATTAACGGCAACCTGTCCGCTCCCTCATCGGTCACGGTTGGGGTCCCCCAAGGATCAACGTTGTCCCCACCCTCTTCAACCTTTATCTGGAACCGCTTGCCGAAGTCCTACGCACCGCAAATATCTCCTACCATATGTACGCTGACGACACTCAGATCTACATAAAAATCTCTTCCCTCGAGGAGATTCTCTCCCTGAATGAGGCCCTGATGCTAACCGTCCAATGGCTCTCTTCCAATCAACTCAAACTCAACGCAAAGAAAACAGAATTCCTTCTAATCTCCCCTCCAAAAACTGACCCTGAGATTCAGATATGGATTAAGGCCATCACAGCCTTAAATTGTCCACCGACCATTGTGGATTCGGCCAAATCACTGGGAATAACCTTAGATTGCAACTTGAACATGCGGGACCACATTAACGCGATGGCCAAATCAGCCAGATTCCACCTGAGCTACCTATGGAAACTGAAACCCTTCCTTGACGCTCCCGACCTAAAACTGGCAGTCCAAGCACTAGTCATTTCTAGACTGGAATATGGCTGTTCCACCCTCTCTAGTTTACCCAAGATCTCCCTAGCACCTTTAAAAGCCTGCCTCAATGCGGCCGCCAGATTACTTACCGGCACAAGGAAATTTGATCACATTTCTCCACACCTGAAAGCGCTGAACTGGCTTCCTCTCGAGGCAAGAATACAGCTTAAGTTAGCATGCATCACACACAAGGCCTTATACTCAAACTCCCCTGCATACCTTGTACAGAAACTTGTGGTATCCGGAGGAACCAGAAACTCACGATCCGCCGGAGACCTCCTACTCCAGCCTGCACGCTTTAGGAAAAAAAAACGTATAATCGGGCTTTCGCTGGGGCTGCACCAAGAATATGGAACTCTCTCCACCCGCCATCAGAAGAATCCCCTCTCTTGCACGTTTCAAAAAGGAGGCCAAATCCTTCCTCATGAGTAAATTCCTCGGCTAAACCCTACCATCAACCGCCACAGAGACCCTGATCAATTCACGGCTTTTGTCTCCCTCCGATGACCCCCACCCCACCAAAAAACCTGGGGCCTGTCCTCGGCAACTGTAATGAAAGCTGTACATTGTTTCCCCCATTCCCTCTTGTACTCAACACCTTGCCCCCTCCCATTTTATGATACACTCTTGTGATTCCATGCCTCTTGTACAACTCTATGACTCTGTAAAGCGCTCTGATACCCTAACGGGTCACGTTCGCGCTCTATAAAACACAAAATAAATAAATATAAATAAATAAAATATAGTTATAGTTAGGACCTATTTTCCATAGGAAATTCACAACATTCTATTCCCAATAACTTTGGCGCCGGTTGACGAATCTTCGCGAAATTTTCAAAACTCGTGGGGCGCTCCGGTCCGCTCATATCCTGAAAGTTTCGGGGTGATTCGGCAAGCGTGGGCCGAGAAAAAAGGGGGGTCCCAAAACGTGTTTTCCCCATGCAATTTCCCATAGGAAACTTTAGACACGGCTACAGCCCGAACTGCTGAACGGAATTACACCAAATTTGGCAAAGAGGTAGTTCTTGGTTCAGAAAGAACCCTTTTTGTTAAATGGTGTAAATCCGTTCAGTAGTTGCTGAGAAAATCAAAAGTAAAAACACATATATATCTATGGGCACGGAGGATCCGCGCACCCTCCCGATCACGAGCTGTATGCTAATTGGCTGTCAACACTCCAAACCAGGAAGTGTTGGCAGCCATCTTGTGCCTCGGTAGAACCGAGGCACAAGAAATCTGAGAAACAAGTGAGCAAAGGTACCTCCAGTAAGCACCACAGAGCTGCGTTGCAGAGTGGTGTAAAAAGGGGCGTGGCCTCTGAACACCTCTCTGCAAGGCAGCTCCCTGGCACATACTGGAGGTACCTGGTGGGCTAGTTGGCCCCCAGGGACCCTGAGGATTGAAGAGGAATTAATTCCCCAACTTAAAACGCGCCACAGGGCGTGTTTGCACACATGTCACCTCAGGCCCCGCCCCCTTCCTTCACCACTGTGCAAACGCGCCCCCTGGCGAGTTGTAAGTTGAGGAATTAATTGCCCTTGAATACTGAAGGTCCCTGGGGGCCAACTAGCCCACCAGGTACCTCCAGTATGCGCCAGGGAGCTGCGTTGCAGAGAGGTGTTCAGAGGCCATGCCCCTTTTTACACCTCTGTGCAACGCAGCTCTGTGGCGCTTACTGGAGGTACTTAGTGGGCTAGTTGGACCCTGGGACCCTCAGGATTCAAGGGGACTTAATTTGCCAACTTAAAACGGCCACAGGGCGTGTTTACACAGTGGTGAAGGAGGGGACGGGGCCTGAGGTGACGTGTCAAACACGCCCTGTGGCGCGTTTAAGTTGGGGAATTGATCCCCTTCATTCATGAGGGCCCCTGGGGGCCAACTAGCCCACCAGGTGCTTCCAGTAAGCGCCACTGCGCTGCGTTGCAGAGACAAGGTCCAGGCCATGCCCCTTTTTACACCTCTCTGCAACGCAACTCTGTGGCGCTTACTGGAGGTACCTGGTGGGCTAGTTGGACCCCAGGGACCCTCAGGATTCAAGGGGACTTAATCCCGCAACTTAAAACGCGCCACGGGGCGCGTTTGCACACATGTCACCTCAGGCCCCCCCTCCCTTCACCACTGTGCAAACGCGCCCCGTAGTGCATTTTAAGAGGTAGTTTTAATCCCCCTGCCCTATTATGTACTAGGGACTTACAGAGGAGGTCATGCTAATTACAGGGGTACCCCAACGCATAGTGTTCCCTAGTGTTTGTAGGTGTTTTCACTGTATTCTAAGTGTCTTTTAGCATAGCACTGGCTCTGGTTAGTCAGAGTCAGTTACCACCAGTACCCGTCTGAAAAAGGTGTGGGCACAGGATGATTTTGCAACAAGGCCTCTTTCTGCTCCTCTGTTGGTTCTTTCTGCACATCTTTTGCTTCTTCCTGCACTTTTCTTCGTCTTTGTGGACTTCTGTTGCTTCTTTCTGCATTTCTTTTGCTTCTTTCTGTGCGTTTTTTCTTCTTTCTTCACATGTCCTACCTCTGTAGGCATAGTTAGAAACTAGCATTTAAAAAACCTTTGAAATTCACGTAAAAAACCATAGGTTTCAGGCACGTTATAGTTAGAAATTAGCATTTAAAAAACCTTTGAAATTCACTGAAAAAACCATAGGTTTCTGACACGTTATAGTTAGAAATTAGCATTTAAAAAACCTTTGAAATTCACTGAAAAAACCATAGGTTTTAGGGACAGTTATAGTTAGTTGGACATTTCACTCGTACAAAACCATAGAAATTCCCCGTTATAGTTAGTTCAGCTAACTATAACTCGCGCCCGCAATGCACTGCTGATGACGTCACATATTACATCACTCATGACATGGTCAGTGACATCACTGATGACATCACTGATGACATCTCAAATGACATCACTGATGACATCATCCACGTAAAAATCTGATGCACCTCCTCACACTCTAATATAACCTTTGATACACCCACTGTAAAATACAGACTACCATTTTCGAAACCATCGACACACCAATACCAGTTACTACATGCGCACTCACTGATTCCTAGGTCTACACACACATCCACTCATTCACCCATACAATCACTCATACATGCAGTCACTCATCAATACAACACTATCATATGCACTCATACACCTATACAGACACTCACACACCGCCACTCATCCATGGAGTTACTCACACACCTAGTCAGTCATGCAAATAATCAATCACACTCCCATTTACTCACCTATACAGATACTAACGCATACTTACTCTCTTATATAATCACTGATACAAGTACACACTCATCCACACAGCCACTCTCACAAACACTGACTCTCACGTATAGTCATTTATACTCCAACTCTCACATACACTGCCTTTTCCCTATGTAGTTACTTGGACATGTACCACTGAGACATCCATTCACTCACCAACACACCCATACACACACTCACCTGCCCATACAGCTGTTTCCACATGCACTCTTGAACCCATACACCCAGTGAATCAACCACTCACACATCTATGCACAGAGTCACACACCTCCCACCCACCCACACACACACTCAGTCTCCCATACAAATTCTCAAGCAACCAATCAATAACCGATATACACACTCATGTAGCTACTCACCAACCCATGCATTCAGTAAGACACATTTAATCACTCACTTATACAGTCAGTCACGCACCTACTAAATAATCCATCCAGACACTTATACACCCACTCATTCTTCAATACACCTTGGCATATATATAAAACATATTTAAACTTTACAGAAACACACAGTCACTGGATGATGTCATCAGTGATGTCATCAGTGATGTCATTTGAGATGTCATCAGTGATGTCATCAGTGATGTCACTGACCATGTCATGAGTGATGTAATATGTGATGTCATTAGCAGTGCATTGCGGGGGCGCGAGTTATAGTTAGCTGAACTAACTATAACGGGGGAATTTCTATGGTTTTGTACGAGTGAAATGTCCAACTAACTATAACTGTCCCTAAAACCTATGGTTTTTCAGTGAATATATATATATATATATATCTATATCTATATCTTTATATCTATATATCTATATCTGTATATATATATATATATATTCACTGAAAAAACCATAGGTTTCAGACACGTTATAGTTAGAAATTAACATTTAAAAACCTTTGAAAATCACTGAAAAAACCATAGGTTTTAGGGACAGTTATAGTTAGTTGGACATTTCACTCGTACAAAACCAGTGAAATTCCCCGTTATAGTTAGTTCAGCTAACTATAACTCGCGCCCCGCAATGCACTGCTGATGACGTCACATATTACATCACTCATGACATGGTCAGTGACATCACTGATGACATCTCAAATGACATCACTGATGACATCATCCAGTGACTGTGTGTTTCTGTAAAGTTTAAATATGTTTAATATATATAGGAAAAGGCGTATTGAAGAATGAGTGGGTGTATAAGTGTCTGAATGGATGATTTAGTAGGTGCGTGACTGACTCTATAAGTGAGTGATTAAACGTATCTTACTGAATGCATGGGTTAGTGACTAAACTATGTGAATGTCTGTATCCGTCTGTCTGTTGGTGTGTAAGCGGCTGCATGGGTTTGGGAATATCTAAATGAGTGTCTACATGGGTTATTGATTGGTTGTCTGAGTATCTGTATGGGTGCCTGAGTGTTTGTGTGGGTGGGGTGTGTGTGACTCTGTGCATAGATGTGTGAGTGGGTGATTCACTGGGTGCATGGTTTCAAGAGTGCATCTGTGATGGACTGTATGGGTGGGTGAGTGTGTGTATGGGTGTGTTAGTGAGTGAATGTATATCTCAGTGGTACATGTGTGAGTAACTACATATGTGAAAGGCAGTATATATGTGTGTTGGAGTATATAAATGGCTATAAGTGAGAGTGTGTGATTGTGAGAGTGGCTGTATGTACTTGTATCAGTGATTGTATAAGAGCGTAAGAATGTGCTAGTATTTGTATGAGTAAGTGAGCTGGTGTGTGTATAACTGTATAGGTGAGTAAATGGCAGTGTGATTAATTATTTGCATGACTGACTAGGTGTGTGAGTACCTCTATGGATGAGTGGCGGTGTGTGAGTGTCTATGTAGGTGTATGAGTGCATATGATAGTCCTGTACTGAGTGACCGTAAGTATGAGTGACTGTATGGGTGAGTGAGTGGATGTGTGTGTAGACCTAAGAATCAGTGAGTGGGTATGTAGTTATTGGTGTTGGAGTGTCTATGGTTTTGAGAATGGCAGCCTGTAATTTAGAGTGGGTGTATCAAAGGTTATATTAGGGTGTGAGAAGATGCATCAAATTATCACATGGATGATGTCATCAGTGATGTCATTTGAGATGTCATCAGTGATGTCATCAGTGATGTCACTGACCATGTCATGAGTGATGTAATATGTGACGTCATCAGCAGTGCATTGCGGGGCGGGAGTTATAGTTAGCTGAACTAACTATAACGGGGAATTTCACTGGTTTTGCACGAGTGAAATGTCCAACTAACTATAACTGTCCCTAAAACCTATGGTTTTTTCAGTGAATTTCAAAGGTTTTTAAATGCTAATTTCTAACTATAACGTGTCTGAAACCTATTGTTTTTAAGTGAATTTCAAAGGTTTTTTAAATGCTAGTTTCTAACTATGCCTACAGAGGTAGGACATGTGAAGAAAGAAGAAAAAACGCACAGAAAGAAGCAAAAGAAATGCAGAAAGAAGCAACAGAAGTCCACAAAGATGAAGAAAAGAGCAGGAAGAAGCAAGACATGTGCAGAAAGAACCAACAGAGGAGAAGAAAGAGGCCTTGTTGCAAAATCATCCTGTGCTCACAACTTTTTCAGACGGGTACTGGTGGTAACTGACTCGGACTAACCAGGCCTAGAGCCAGTGCTATGCTAAAAGACACTTAGAATACAGTGAAAACACCTACATACACTAGGGAACACTATGCGTTGGGGTACCCCTGTGATTAGCATGACCTCCTCTGTAAGGCCCTAGTACATAATAGGGCAGGGGGATTAAAACTTCCTCTTAAAACGCGCCCCGGGGCGCGTTTGCACAGTGGTGAATGTGTGCAAACACGCCATGTGGCCGTTTTAAGTTGGGAGATTAAGTCCCCTTGAATCCTGACGGACCCTGGGGTCCAACTAGCCAACCAGGTACCTCCAGTAAGCGCCACAGAGCTGCGTTGCAGAGAGGTGTAAAAAGGGGCATGGCCTGGACCACCTCTCTGCAACGCAGCACAGTGGCGCTTACTGGAAGCACCTGGTGGGCTAGTTGTCCCCCAGGGACCCTCAGGATTGAAGAGGAATTAATTCCCCAACTTAAAACGCACCACAGGGCGTGTTTGCACACATGTCACCTCTGGCCCCGCCCCCTCCCTTCACCACTGTGCAAACGCGTCCCGTGGCGCGTTTTAAGTTGGGGGATTATGTCCCCTTCAATCCTGAGGGTCCCTGGGGTCCAACTAGCCCACCAGGTACCTCCAGTTAGTGCCACAGGGCTGCGTTGCAGAGAGGTGGTCTGAGGCCACACCCCTTTTTACACCTCTCTGCAACGCAGCCCTGTGGCGCTTACTGGCAGTACCTGGTGGGCTCGTTCACCCCCAGGGACCCTCAGGATTGAAGGGGAATTAATTCCCCACCTTAAAACGCGCCACAGGGCCTGTTTGCACACATGTCACATCAGGCCCCGCCCCCTCCCTTCACCACTGTGCAAACGCACCCTGTGGCGCGTTTTAAGTTGGGGGATTAAGTCCCCTTGACTTCTGAGGGTCCCTGGGGGCCAACTAGCCCACCAGGTCCCTCCAGTAAGCGCCACAGAGCTGCGTTGCAGAGAGGTGTAAAAAGGGGCGTGGCCTGGACCACCTCTCTGCAACGCAGCCCTGTGGCGCTTACTGGAGGTACCTGGTGGGCTAGTTGGCCCCCAGGGACCCCCAGTATTCAAGGGGAATTAATTTCCCAACTTAAAACGCGCCACAGGGCGCGTTTGCAGAGTGTTGCTGGGAGGGGGCGGGGCCTCGGCGATGCCGGTGTTTTTTTTTTAAAAGAATGAGGGCTGTGTGGCCCCCCTTCCTTTCCTATTTTGTGGGCCCTGGGGACCCCATCCCTCGGGGCATGGCCAAACATCTTGTTTTTTTATAGGAAGGGGGGGCTGCATGGCCCCCCCTCCTAAGGCCTCTATTGGCCCCGGGGACCCCATCCCCCGGGGCCCGCCTTTATTTATTATTTTTGTTGGGGGAGGGGGGGCCGCGTGGCCCCCCTCCCGGGCCACTTCTGGCCCCGGGGACCCCATCCCCCGGGGCCTGGCCATCCTTTTTTTTTTTTTTGTGAGGAGGGCCGCGTGGCCCCCCTCCTCAGGCCAAATATGGCCCCGGGGCCCCCATCCCCCGGGGCCTGGCCTCTCCTTTTAAAAAAAAAATAAAAAATACACAGGGGAGGGGGGCCGCGTGGCCCCCCTCCCGGGCCACTACTAGCCCTGGGGACCCCATACCCCGGGGCTGGCCCTCTCCGTTGGGGACCGTGGGGGTAGCCCCAATGCCCCCACGGTCCCTGCCGGCTCCCCGCCTCCTGCGGGAGCCGGCATTGCTTTTCCACATGGGGAGCTGCTAACATGCAGCTCCCTGTGTGGAAAAGCAATCTGCTTTGCTTCATTGAAGCGAGAGCAGGTTTCCCCCACACAGGTATTTTAAAAGAAATTAGAGCCCCGGGGGGTAGCGGTCCCCGGGGCAGCGGGGGGGCCGTGTGCCCCCGCAAAATTATTAATCAAAGCCCCAGGGGTGGCGGTCCCCGGGGCTTGGGGGGGGCTTGGAGGCCCCCCCACACATAACAAAACAAAGCCCCGGGGGGTGGTGGTCCCCGGGGCTGCGGGGGGCCGTGAGCCCCCCACAAATATTTATGGAAAGCCCCGGGGGGTGGCGGTCCCCGGGGCTGCGGGGGCCTCCCTGGGCCCCCGCTATTAAATTTTCGCATGCCCCCGGGACTTGCCCACCCGGGAGCTTAATATTAACGACGTGCGGGAGCCCGCGCTTCGTTTTCTTCACGGCGGGATTCGCAGATCCGGCCGCGAATTTCGCCATTTAAAAAAAAATGCTTTTTTGGGCCTGGGGGTCCTTGTGGGACCCCTGAGCAGGCCTAGGGGTCAGGGTGTTTCTACCCTGCCCCCTTTTCTTTTTCGCGTTTTTTATTCTGATTTCTTGTGACTCGGTTCTACCGAGTCACAAGATGACTGCCAACACTTCCTGGTTTGGAGTGTTGACAGCCAATTAGAATAAAGCTCGTGGTCGGGAGGGTCCGCAGATCCTCCGTGCCTCTAAATATCGAAACTTTTATTTTTGATTTTCTCAGCAACTACTGAATGGATTTACACCATTTTTAAAAAGGTCGCTTTCTGAACCAAGGACTACCTTTTTGCCAAATTTGGGGTAAATCCGTTCAGTAGTTTCAGCTGTAGCCTTGCATAAAGTTTATTATGCGAAATTGATTTTTTGACTCTTATTTTTTGAATTTCTCTGGAATTACTGAACGGATTTACACCATTTAAAAAAAGGGCGCTTTCTGAACCAAGCACTACCTTTTTGCCAAATTTGGTGTAATTCCGTTCAGCAGTTCGAGCTGTAGCCGTGGCTAAAGTTTCCTATGGAAAATAACATGGAGAAAACACGTTTTGGGACCCCCTTTTTCTCGGCCCCCGCTTGCCGAATCACCCCGAAACTTTCAGGATAGGAGCTGACCGTAACGGGCCATAAGTTTTGAAAATTTCACGAAGATTCGTCAACCGGCGCCAAAGTTATTGGGAAAAGAATGTTACGATTTTCCTATGGATAATAGGTCCTAACTATAACTACCTACTGGCGGCTGCCAGTAGGTAATATATATATATATATATATATATATATATATATATATATATATATATATATGCAGTAAAAACCGTCTCTCTACCAAGGTAGGAATCCGTTGAACAGACGAATCGAACCCAAATGATGGTGCAATTTGGTGTTTATTACATGCCCAACACCACCGCCGCCATAACGCGTTTCAGCCCACGTGGGGCCTTGATCACATGACACAGTTGAGGGAGCGGTTTCAACATTTAAAGTGCAAGTGTGTGACGTTTTTCCTGTGCATCAGCTGTGATACTGAAACATAGACATGGAAAAAATACTGACATATAGAAACACATCCATATTGCGTAGAAAACTGTAGGGTAATAATGTTAATACATCACTAAAGTGCAAAAGATAGAGCATACATGATATAATATCATGAAAATAGCAGCACATTGAATAAATAAATACATACTTAATATCAAACTGTCCAGCTCTAAAAAGTCTTACTAATTAGTAAAACCAACCTCATATTGGTGAATAAAAATGAAGCTAAAAAAAGTAAAACAATGTAAAACTTTTTTCACAAATAGCAGCATTATTCAAAATTCATATGAGTCCATGTTAGCACCTAGTATATACCCATAAGGTGGAGATGTTCCAAAGAATAGAGCCCAAGTGGGCAATTGACAAACAATCCATGTCTCATTTTAAATCAGTGCAAAAAATGCACAAAATCATGTCACAATCTAAAGTGCAAATACCATGTGCAAAAAGTGTAAAACGACAGACAATACATTAAAATTGAATTCTTAAGTTAAAATATTTTTAAAACATTTTTTCTCGAGTAGGTAGGCAGCTACATAGGTATATAGTCTTAATCTCATTGATTAATTAAAGATGAGTGAAAAAATCTTCACTAGCGTTCAGTCCATTTGGTGTTTTACAGTCCATTTCTATAATGTACCTTGTTTCTAGTCTGCGTAACATGGATTCACGATCCCCACCTCTTCTCAGTGGTGGGGCCATATCAATTACAAAGTACTTTAAATCACAGGAATTTTTGGCATGGGCTTCCTCAAAGTGTCTAGCGACAGGATATGCAGCATCACCGTTGTTGATGGCACGAATGTGCTGGAGTATCCTCTTGTGGACCTGCAACTTGGTGCTTCCCACATAGCGCAGGCCACAGGGACACTCCAGCACATATACTGCAAATTCAGACTTACATGTAAGTTTTTTCTGAATACGAACAAGTCTGTTAGTAAGCGGATTCATATATTCAGTCTTACTAACTCCATTCCTGCAGGCTTTACAAACAGAACACTTAATGAAACCTTTACTCATGTTTAGCCACGAACTACTGGTTCTAACCTCAGGGCTACTTGACACCAAACAGTTACTCATTGATCTCGCCTTTCTATATGTTATACTGGGAGATCGTGACAATTGGGTCCCCAATACTGGATCGCTCTTAATCAGTGCCCAATTTCTGTTCACTATCTTGCGAATCGTATTGTGTTGATTATTGTAGGTTAGAATCAGTCTGGTCTCAGTTTGCTCATTCTGTACCAACTTGGTTTTACCTGCTAACACCTGTGGTCTACCAGGTTCATTGGCTTTACGTATGGCTATATCGACCACTTCTGGGCGATAGCCCCTCCTTAAGAACCTGTCCCTGCAATCTTTCTGTGCCATCAGACAATCATGGTCCGTGCTGCAAATTCTTCTTATTCGTAGCATTTCCCCATAGGGAATGCTACTGTTTAAATGTGCAGGGTGATGGCTAGAGGCATGTAATATGGCATTGCCAGAGGTGGGTTTCCTATATATTCTAGTGTGAAGTTTATTCTGTTGGATGAAAATTTCCACATCTAAAAAGCATATTGACCTGTTGCTTAACTGACCAGTAAAGCTGAGATTCAAATTGTTTTTGTTAAGAGTCTCAATGAACTGTGAAGCCTCACACTCTGATCCTTTCCAAATTATCAACAGGTCATCAATATACCTGAACCATTTCACAACATTTTCGGACATGATTTCAGGATAGGTGGGCCTGAGGACCTGCTCCTCCCAGTGCCCCATATGCAGGCAGGCATAACTGGGGGAGAAACAGGCCCCCATAGCCACACCTCTCACCTGCTGGAATACTTGGTTAGAAAACAGGAAAAAATTATGTTCAAGGCACAAATTGATCATCGACAATAACATCCTGTTATGTTCGAGAAAACAAATAGGTCTCGTGTTTAAATAGTATTCAATAGCTTTTAAGCCATCCCTGTGATGGATACTGGTGTATAGGGAAGATACATCAAGTGACATCAATAGGTAATCAGATTGCCATGTCATTCCCTCTAGTTTCTGTAAAAGATCACCAGTGTCAAGAATAAAAGAAGGAAGGTTCTTAACGAAATCCTGTAAAAAGAAATCAACATACTTGCTGGCATTTTCCATGATACTATTACAGGCCGAGATTATAGGGCGTCCAGGTGGCTTCACATTGTTCTTATGAATTTTCGGTATAAAGTAAATAATGGGCATCACCGGATGGTCATTCTTTAAGAATTTAAACTCGTCCATAGTTAATAGCCCAGTACTCCTCCATGCCAGCAAACTGGTGTAAAACAAATTCCAGGCCACTTTAACCTCTGTCATAGTGGATCTTTTATAACACTCCCTGTCGTTAAGTTGACCAAGTGCCTCCTCCATGTACATTTCCCTTGGCCACAACACAACATTGCCACCTTTGTCTGACTGTCGAATAATGACATTCACATTGTTTTGAAGTTTCTTAATTAGTTGGTGATAAGCAAAGTCACGATAATGATGTCTTTTATTCATATTGACTTGTTTTTGGTGCAGCAACCTCAGATCTTGAGAAACTTTCTCATGAAATACATCTATGTTGTCTTTCAACATTAAGGGGCAAAATGTTGATTTGGGTTTGAAATTAGTGGGGGCAGTGATCATTCTGTGCCCCGTGCCCGAGTTGGTTAATGAAGTGTCAGTGCTGTTCTCTCCCTGCATCTGCAACAAATCCTGCAATAACTCCGCATCACCAGCTGTAAGTATAGGCGGACTCAATTTAGGTGATATGGGTGGTACTAAACGTGCTGATTTATTTAATAAATGAAACTTGCGAAGTTTCAACTTGCGCACGTATTTGTACAAGTCTATTCTGGTACCAGCATAATCAAAGTTACTTTTGGGACTGAACCATAACCCTAATGATAGAATGTTAGTTTCCTTTTCACTCAATGGTATTTGAGTAAGATTAATAACTGTTTGGGAATCACAAGTATTAAAGCTTGAATCTATTTGCGCTTCCATTGCTTTCGGGGTTTTCTGTAGGGTGGCTTTGTACTCACATTTGTGTTGCCTGTTGCGTCGTCGCCTTGCGCCCCGCTTCCTGTTGGTGCTTTGTTGGTATTTGCATTTCGAGCACCAGAACGTAGAGTCTGCCTCCGATCCTGGCGCATACAATCTAATTCCTGTGCCAGTGTGAATTTTCGAAACCCCAAGCGCTGTGCTCGTTGCTGATCATTATCTGACTCGCTGTCAATATTGGAGCTTAAGTCTGAAAGTGATGAAGCCAGTGGTATGTCATTATTCGATGTTTGTAATGAAGACAAGGGACTAGGTATTAACTTCTTGCTTGCTTTAACATTGTCGTACTTTTTAGCAAAAGTAAATATTTGCCCATGTTCATAGTCCAACCGGTCTCGTTGAAATTTATAGGTTTTCCTTTTTTTTTTATTATCTCCTCCTCACGATGCAAGCGCGCTGTCATTTCATCCCGATACTTGGCAATATTGGCAGTACTTGGAATCTTCTCTATTTGAGCATTCAGGGCGTCGATTTTACTTTGTAGTACCACCCGGTCACTCTCGGCATATTTAACAAGGATTTCCACCAAACGCCGAGAGGACTCAAGGTTACATTCAGCCCATTCGGATAACATGCAGGGGTCCGGGTTCTCATAGCTCGGTGCGAGCATTATTCGCAGACCCCGCGGTATCCTGCCCACCTCCAAGTACCTGGTGAGAGAACGGTGCTCCCACCACTTCGCCTGCTCCGCTTTACTTGCCTTCTCCAGGTTTTTGAAGAGCTCTTTAATCTTCAGCTGTGAATCCGGCGGACTGCTGGATACAGAACTTTGTACACGTTCCCCGGATGGGGAATCATGAAACATGCCGCTAGCTGCCTCCTCCCGACTCCTCAACGTGTCTGCGGACATGGTGGAAAGTAATGGGCGTAAAAATACTTGTTGGACTTGTTGCGCCGAGAAAATATCGGCGTCCAAATCCTGCACACTCCTTCACGGAACAGTCAGCGGGGCTCCTACTACAAAGAGGCGTTGCCGGCAAAGCACGGGTCCTCCGGTCAGCCGACCTCCGACCCCAACTCTACCACACTGCTCCCCTGCTCGCTAGGTGCACTTCCGCCGTCCCGGGGCAACCATGACTTCTCCTGCCTGGAGAGTAGAGGATTCCGAAGGCTCAGAATCACTGCTTCCTGCCGCACGGCCCGTAATTGAAGGAGGGGTTTCGCTGATTTCGAGGAAGCAATCTCGAAAAATACTTGCAGTAAAAATCGTCTCTCTACCAAGGTAGGAATCCGTTGAACAGACGAAGCGAACCCAAATGATGGTGCAATTTGGTGTTTATTACATGCCCAACACCACCGCCGCCATAACGCGTTTCAGCCCACTTGGGGCCTTGATCACATGACACAGTTGAGGGAGCGGTTTCAACATTTAAAGTGCAAGTGTGTGACGTTTTTCCTGTGCATCAGCTGTGATACTGAAACATAGACATGGAAAAAATACTGACATATAGAAACACATCCATATTGCGTAGAAAACTGTAGGGTAATAATGTTAATACATCACTAAAGTGCAAAAGATAGAGCATACATGATATAATATCATGAAAATAGCAGCACATTGAATAAATAAATACATACTTAATATCAAACTGTCCAGCTCTAAAAAGTCTTACTAATTAGTAAAACCAACCTCATATTGGTGAATAAAAATGAAGCTAAAAAAGTAAAACAATGTAAAACTTTTTTCACAAATAGCAGCATTATTCAAAATTCATATGAGTCCATGTTAGCACCTAGTATATACCCATAAGGTGGAGATGTTCCAAAGAATAGAGCCCAAGTGGGCAATTGACAAAAATCCATGTCTCATTTTAAATCAGTGCAAAAAATGCACAAAATCATGTCACAATCTAAAGTGCAAATACCATGTGCAAAAAGTGTAAAACGACAGACAATACATTAAAATTGAATTCTTAAGTTAAAATATTTTTAAAACATTTTTTCTCGAGTAGGTAGGCAGCTACATAGGTATATAGTCTTAATCTCATTGATTAATTAAAGATGAGTGAAAAAATCTTCACTAGCGTTCAGTCCATTTGGTGTTTTACAGTCCATTTCTATAATGTACCTTGTTTCTAGTCTGCGTAACATGGATTCACGATCCCCACCTCTTCTCAGTGGTGGGACCATATCAATTACAAAGTACTTTAAATCACAGGAATTTTTGGCATGGGCTTCCTCAAAGTGTCTAGCGACAGGATATGCAGCATCACCGTTGTTGATGGCACGAATGTGCTGGAGTATCCTCTTGTGGACCTGCAACTTGGTGCTTCCCACATAGCGCAGGCCACAGGGACACTCCAGCACATATACTGCAAATTCAGACTTACATGTAAGTTTTTCTGAATACGAACAAGTCTGTTAGTAAGCGGATTCATATACTCAGTCTTACTAACTCCATTCCTGCAGGCTTTACAAACAGAACACTTAATGAAACCTTTACTCATGTTTAGCCACGAACTACTGGTTCTAACCTCAGGGCTACTTGACACCAAACAGTTACTCATTGATCTCGCCTTTCTATATGTTATACTGGGAGATCGTGACAATTGGGTCCCCAATACTGGATCGCTCTTAATCAGTGCCCAATTTCTGTTCACTATCTTGCGAATCGTATTGTGTTGATTATTGTAGGTTAGAATCAGTCTGGTCTCAGTTTGCTCATTCTGTACCAACTTGGTTTTACCTGCTAACACCTGTGGTCTACCAGGTTCATTGGCTTTACGTATGGCTATATCGACCACTTCTGGGCGATAGCCCCTCCTTAAGAACCTGTCCCTGCAATCTTTCTGTGCCATCAGACAATCATGGTCCGTGCTGCAAATTCTTCTTATTCGTAGCATTTCCCCATAGGGAATGCTACTGATTAAATGTGCAGGGTGATGGCTAGAGGCATGTAATATGGCATTGCCAGAGGTGGGTTTCCTATATATTCTAGTGTGAAGTTTATTCTGTTGGATGAAAATTTCCACATCTAAAAAGCATATTGACCTGTTGCTTAACTGACCAGTAAAGCTGAGATTCAAATTGTTTTTGTTAAGTGTCTCAATGAACTGTGAAGCCTCACACTCTGATCCTTTCCAAATTATCAACAGGTCATCAATATACCTGAACCATTTCACAACATTTTCGGACATGATTTCAGGATAGGTGGGCCTGAGGACCTGCTCCTCCCAGTGCCCCATATGCAGGCAGGCATAACTGGGGGAGAAACAGGCCCCCATAGCCACACCTCTCACCTGCTGGAATACTTGGTTAGAAAACAGGAAAAAATTATGTTCAAGGCACAAATTGATCATCGACAATAACATCCTGTTATGTTCGAGAAAACAAATAGGTCTCGTGTTTAAATAGTATTCAATAGCTTTTAAGCCATCCCTGTGATGGATACTGGTGTATAGGGAAGATACATCAAGTGACATCAATAGGTAATCAGATTGCCATGTCATTCCCTCTAGTTTCTGTAAAAGATCACCAGTGTCAAGAATAAAAGAAGGAAGGTTCTTAACGAAATCCTGTAAAAAGAAATCAACATACTTGCTGGCATTTTCCATGATACTATTACAGGCCGAGATTATAGGGCGTCCAGGTGGCTTCACATTGTTCTTATGAATTTTCGGTATAAAGTAAATAATGGGCATCACCGGATGGTCATTCTTTAAGAATTTAAACTCGTCCATAGTTAATAGCCCAGTACTCTTCCATGCCAGCAAACTGGTGTAAAACAAATTCCAGGCCACTTTAACCTCTGTCATAGTGGATCTTTTATAACACTCCCTGTCGTTAAGTTGACCAAGTGCCTCCTCCATGTACATTTCCCTTGGCCACAACACAACATTGCCACCTTTGTCTGACTGTCGAATAATGACATTCACATTGTTTTGAAGTTTCTTAATTAGTTGGTGATAAGCAAAGTCACGATAATGATGTCTTTTATTCATATTGACTTGTTTTTGGTGCAGCAACCTCAGATCTTGAGAAACTTTCTCATGAAATACATCTATGTTGTCTTTCAACATTAAGGGGCAAAATGTTGATTTGGGTTTGAAATTAGTGGGGGCAGTGATCATTTTGTGCCCCGTGCCCGAGTTGGTTAATGAAGTGTCAGTGCTGTTCTCTCCCTGCATCTGCAACAAATCCTGCAATAACTCCGCATCACCAGCTGTAAGTATAGGCGGACTCAATTTAGGTGATATGGGTGGTACTAATCGTGCTGATTTATTTAATAAATGAAACTTGCGAAGTTTCAACTTGCGCACGTATTTGTACAAGTCTATTCTGGTACCAGCATAATCAAAGTTACTTTTGGCACTGAACGATAACCCTAATGATAGAATGTTAGTTTCCTTTTCACTCAATGGTATTTGAGTAAGATTAATAACTGTTTGGGAATCACAAGTATTAAAGCTTGAATCTATTTGCGCTTCCATTGCTTTCGGGGTTTTCTGTAGGGTGGCTTTGTACTCACATTTGTGTTGCCTGTTGCGTCGTCGCCTTGCGCCCCGCTTCCTGTTGGTGCTTTGTTGGTATTTGCATTTCGAGCACCAGAACGTAGAGTCTGCCTCCGATCCTGGCGCATACAATCTAATTCCTGTACCAGTGTGAATTTTCGAAACCCCAAGCGCTGTGCTCGTTGCTGATCATTATCTGACTCGCTGTCAATATTGGAGCTTAAGTCTGAAAGTGATGAAGCCAGTGGTACGTCATTATTCGATGTTTGTAATGAAGACAAGGGACTAGGTATTAACTTCTTGCTTGCTTTAACATTGTCGTACTTTTTAGCAAAAGTAAATATTTGCCCATGTTCATAGTCCAACCGGTCTCGTTGAAATTTATAGGTTTTCCTTTTTTTATTATCTCCTCCTCACGATGCAAGCGCGCTGTCATTTCATCCCGATACTTGGCAATATTGGCAGTACTTGGAATCTTCTCTATTTGAGCATTCAGGGCGTCGATTTTACTTTGTAGTACCACCCGGTCACTCTCGGCGTATTTAACAAGGATTTCCACCAAACGCCGAGAGGACTCAAGGTTACATTCAGCCCATTCGGATAACATGCAGGGGTCTGGGTTCTCATAGCTCGGTGCGAGCATTATTCGCAGACCCCGCGGTATCCTGCCCACCTCCAAGTACCTGGTGAGAGAACGGTGCTCCCACCACTTCGCCTGCTCCGCTTTACTTGCCTTCTCCAGGTTTTTGAAGAGCTCTTTAATCTTCAGCTGTGAATCCGGCGGACTGCTGGATACAGAACTTTGTACACGTTCCCCGGATGGGGAATCATGAAACATGCCGCTAGCTGCCTCCTCCCGACTCCTCAACGTGTCTGCGGACATGGTGGAAAGTAATGGGCGTAAAAATACTTGTTGGACTTGTTGCGCCGAGAAAATATCGGCGTCCAAATCCTGCACACTCCTTCACGGAACAGTCAGCGGGGCTCCTACTACAAAGAGGCATTGCCGGCAAAGCACGGGTCCTCCGGTCAGCCGACCTCCGACCCCAACTCTACCACACTGCTCCCCTGCTCGCTAGGTGCACTTCCGCCGTCCCGGGGCAACCACGACTTCTCCTGCCTGGAGAGTAGAGGATTCCGAAGGCTCAGAATCACTGCTTCCTGCCGCACGGCCCGTAATTGAAGGAGGGGTTTCGCTGATTTCGAGGAAGCAATCTCGAAAAATACTTGCAGTAAAAATCGTCTCTCTACCAAGGTAGGAATCCGTTGAACAGACGAGCGAACCCAAATGATGGTGCAATTTGGTGTTTATTACATGCCCAACACCACCGCCGCCATAACGCGTTTCAGCCCACGTGGGGCCTTGATCACATGACACAGTTGAGGGAGCGGTTTCAACATTTAAAGTGCAAGTGTGTGACGTTTTTCCTGTGCATCAGCTGTGATACTGAAACATAGACATGGAAAAAATACTGACATATAGAAACACATCCATATTGCGTAGAAAACTGTAGGGTAATAATGTTAATACATCACTAAAGTGCAAAAGATAGAGCATACATGATATAATGATATAATATCATGAAAATAGCAGCATATTGAATAAATAAATACATATATATATATATTAATTACCTTCTGGCAGTCGCCAGTAGGTAGTTATAGTTAGGAGCTAGTTTCCATAGGAAAAGTGTTATTTCTTTTGCCAATATCTTTGGGGCCGTTTGACGAATCTTCGCAAAATTTTCCAAAAAAAAGGTTCACTCAGGTCAGGTCCTGTCCTGAATGTTTCGGGGTGATTCGGCAAGCGGGGGCCGAGAAAAAAGGGGGTCCCAAAACGTGTTTTCTCCATGTTAATTCCCATAGGAAATTTTCCTTTGGGGCCAACTACCCCTCTTGTTACCTCCAGTAAGTCCCACACAGTAGGATTGCTAAGACGTCTTCGGAGGCCATGCCCCCTTTCGCCACCACTCTGCAAACGCATTTCCTGGCAGACTACGGGATGGGGGATGAAGTCCACTTTACTCCTGAGGGACTTTGGGAGCCAAGAAGCCCTCCTGGTACCTCCTGTAAGTCCTACGAAGCAGAATTCCTCAGCGCTGGTCGGAGGCCCAGCACCCTTTCTCTACCATTCTGCAAACGCGACTACTTGTTAAAGAAGCATGTTTCTGCACCTCTGACTTAGAGGTAGTTTTAATCCCCCTGCCCTATTATGTACTAGGGCCTTACAGGGGAGGTCATGCCAATCACAGGGGTACCCCAACAAAGTGTACCCTAGTGTATGTAGGTGTTTTCACTGTATTCTAAGTGTCTTTTAGCATAGCACTGGCTCTAGGCCTGGTTAGTCAGAGTCAGTTACCACCCGTCAGCAAAAAGTTGGGGGCACAGGATGACTTTGCAACAAGGCCTCTTTCTGCACTCAGCCTTTAAAAATATCCTCCAATCCTGTGAGAACCTGAATTTGCAACAGTGGGTAACAGAACCAACACATAGGGCAGGGCATACACTGGATCTAATTTTCTCTGTGGGAAATGCTATTGAAATGGAGGATATTCTACCCATAGACTGGTCTGATCATTATTTGATCAAGTTTGTGGTATTCAATCCTAGAAAGAGTGACCCCGCCACGCTAATGAAAATAAACATCAAGGCAGGGACTGGAAAGGACTTTTGAGAAAAGCAAAGACATCGCCGATATTTCCTGCGCAAAGTATTTTTGATTTAAGTCTACCGGTGGACGAAAATTATATGTTACTTTGTGAACAAATATGTAACACGTTAGATCAGATCGTTCCTATGAAAAACCACAAAAAACCATGTAGACGGTCTGCCCCATGGTACAATGAAAAGTTAAAAAACTTAAAAATGGCCTGCAAGCAGGCTGAGCGAAAGTGGAGAAAAAAATATGAAGATGAGGACAAAATCGCCTTGAAAATAGCCAGAAGTAACTATAAGAAAGAAATATCCACAGCAAAAGCAGAATATTATGCAGACGCTATCTTAAAAGCATCTAACAGTACTAAAAGTGTATTCAAAATAGTGAAGGATCTCACCAGCCCTGACTGCAAAAAAAATAAGATTAACGCCACACAGGATCTCTGTGACAGTCTAGCGATCTTCTTTGAGGAAAAGATCAGTAAAATTATTGAGGGCCTAAAAGTTGCCGATTTAGACAAAGGGGAGGACTTTAGTAGTACGAGCCAAAAGCCACTACCATCAACTTGGAAAGAGGAACAAACAGGTAGGGGTAAATCGGTAACTCTTGACCACTTTGTGATACCTTCAGAGGAGGAGTTTAAGAGATTAGCTCTAAGTGTTTCCTCAGGTTCCCCAATGGATCCTCTACCACACAGGATCTGGAAAGAATTAGGTACAGAGCTCTTTCCGCTACTCCGACAGATATGTGGACAATCACTGAGCAACGGGGCAGTACCAACCCGTTGGAAACAAGCGATAGTAACTCCTCTTTTGAAAAAAGCTACTCTGGACCCCCTGTGCCCAAAAAATTATAGACCTATCTCCCTTTTACCATATCCCGTTAAGATCTTAGAACGATTGGTCAGCAAAACACTGTCGCTGTTCTTGGAAAATAATAACAAGTTAGAGGATGCACAATTCGGCTTCCGGCCGGGACATGGAACAGAGACCGCCCTGGTGACAGTGTTGGACGAACTTCGATTGCGAGCGGACAAGGGACAGTCAGTCATACTGATCCTCTTAGATCTGTCCGCCGCATTCGATACGATGAACCATAAAATTCTTCTGGCAAGGCTTAATGAAGTCGGGGTAACGGATTTGGCCTTAAAATGGTTCCAATCATATCTGTCAAATAGACAACAGGCAGTAGCACTACCCCCATACCAATCAGACTTCACTAACATTCAGCATGGTGTACCTCAGGGCTCGGCAATTAGTCCAATACTATTTAATATCTACATGAGCCCCCTGATCTCTGTCATCAAGTCCCATAATGTCAGCCTGGTGAATTACGCAGATGATACTCAGCCTATCCTATCTCTGGAAGGGGACCAATCACTATCACTGGAAAACATTCACACATGTATGCAGGATGTTGCACGCTGGCTTAAAAATAACTCTCTACAATTTAACAGTGATAAGACAGAGATCTTAAGCTGTGCAGGCCAGCAAATTCCACGCCAGCTCCTGGCCAATTTCTGGCCTATCCCAGTGGATAAGCCATTGACACCATCTGAGGCGGTACGCAACCTGGGAGTAACAATCGATGAGAGGTTGAGTTTAGAGACTCACGTAAATAAAACAGTCGGGACCAGTTTTTCCCTCGTAAGAATACTAAGGAAGATCCTCCCAATGATGCCAATTCCAACTAGGGCACAGATAGTAAGAAGCGTTGTTTTGAGCCGGCTGGATTACTGCAATGCCCTTCTTCTGGAGGCCCCAAAATACCTGATCGAGAGACTTCAGAGAAGTCAGACAATTGCGGCCCAATTAGCACTTATGAAACCTCGGCGATCATCAGCCTCCCTGGCCCTTAAGGAACTCCACTGGCTCCCAGTATTACAGAGGATTCAGTTTAAATCTCTCTGTATTGTTTTTAAGGCCTTACACGGTCTGGGGCCCAAACCACTGCAGAGCAAATTTCAATGGTATGCCCCCATCAGAAGCCTGCGATCATCCTCAGCCAGACTTGTAAAGGCGCCCAGGTTTAAGAGAGTAAAACTGGGAGGAAGAGCATTTAGCTCTGCAGCTGCTCGACTGTGGAATGCACTTCCGACCAGTCTCAGACAGGTGGAAGATCTTCTGCAGTTTAGAAAGAAATTAAAGACCTGGCTCTACCCTAACGATGCTGCCTAGGCCCCTCTTTGGGTAGGACCCCAACTGCAATATGGGTGTATGGTTTGAGTAAATGTACACTAGCGCCAGGATGCCCGTGGGGTGATAGTGTGCTCTATAAGTATGCCTAACATTAACATTAACAATTTAGATGTGTGCAATGTAGGAAAGAAAAACCTACTCGCAAAATAAGGAATTGCAAAATTTGCGATTCCCTATTTTGCGCATGCATTTAGAGACTCGCAATTTGTGAGTGCCTAAATGCTATGCTAGTAGCCATCGCAAATTGCGATAGTGCTGTAAGGAATCGCAAATTACCACCAACTTCTAGTTGGTAGTAATTTGCGATTTCCTCGAAAAAAGCACTTTTTTGCTTTTTTCAAAGTCCCATGTGGCACACATACATGCCCTTAGGGCATGTATGTGCGCCACATGTGCACACATGCACATTTCAGGGGTGCAACAGGGTGTCCTTTTGGAACCCTTGCCCTTGAATTGCATGCGCAATTTGCGAGTACCTATTGGGTACTCGCAAATTGCGCATGCAATTCCCATTCATCCTATGGGCCTCTTAGCCCATAGAAATGAATGGGAAGGGATTCCTTAATTGCGAAACGCTATTTGCGATTCGCAATTAAGGAATAGGTAGGAATCGCAATTATTATTGTGATTTCTACCTACATAGCATTTTGTGAGTCCTTAATAGCGATTCGCTAAAAATCGCTATTAGGGACTTGCAAACTGCTACAATGATACGTCTGCCCCTAAGGTTCTTGGTTTATGCCATGTTTGTTGAATTCCATTCAGCAGATTTTGCTTTATAAGATAGCAAAAATCCTGCGGGAGCTATAATGAAAAATTATTCTTTTTTTTAACTCCCCCTTTAATTGTTCCCCTGGTGGGTTTGCATAAAACTTGACATGCCAAAAATTATCCAGATGCAGAACATGGGTTCCATATTTCATGCAGATCTGTCAAAAAGCACCAAAGTTATTAGAATGTCAAAAGGCCTTTTTAGTGGAAAGTGACAATTAACCATGCCTGCTGAGTTGCTGTCACCTGATCCCCTAATGTTGATAGCACTGGTATATAATCCTAGCCCTCACAAATAATCAGGCACCTGCCACTTAATGAGAGTTCTGTCATTATTCAGAGACTTGGCAGTCTCTTACTTTAAGAGCATTCATACATTTGTCAGCACCAAATATTTTCCCATCAGACTGCTCCTAGGTTTGTGTGCGCAGTACCTCCAGAGTCAGACCCTCCATCTGAGCTTAGCAGAAATCTTCCTTGCTCAGACTTAACTTATTGAGAACCTTATGTCCCTTAGGCGAATACCAAGGTCAGACACTTCCACATCTGGCACTGGGCAGGATCCTCCTTTGGTACTGTGAGCCACTCAGCAGGCTCCACAGAGGCTCTAGCAAAGGCAGTCGAGCATGTGATTCTCCATGGCTGAGAGTGTATATCTGCATCTACTCAATTATGTTATGATTTGTCATTTATGTATATGCCAGGCATCTGGCTGGATAGGTTGTTATTATTGATTGCTGATGTATATATGCGCACTACCGTCCCTTTTCACTCACTTTTCACAAATCCCTCCCACGCACTCATCACTTCACCCTGTGTGCACCTGCTTTTCAAAATATTTAAATGTGAAATACATTGTACTGTATGATTTGATTTACTTCAATATTGTGATGAAATAAAATCACATCCATTGGTGGAATGATTTAATGGTGGTGTCTGACTTTGATTAGATAACGTAGACCATTTCTTGTTTTCTTTATGTATTGTGACTGTTCTCCACTGTGACATTATCTTTTGTACCACAATTTACCCGGGTCCAGTGGCCTATCGGGTTACCCCATTGCTACATATCTCATGCTGCTGGCAGCATGAGAGAAGTGCCAGGATTGGCCTGAGTGACCTGGGTTTGTGCTCCTACGGGGACTGGAAGCCTGCGCCTGCTGTCTCCAACCCGGCAATGCAGCTTGGGTTGGAGACATCTCAGTGCACATGTCGGTTTGGCCATCCTAGGATGGCTGACCAAACCCACATGCGCACTGAGCAGCAGTGCCCACCACTTCTCCTATGCTGTCATCATGATGGCCCTGCCCCCTAGACTCGGCCCTATGAAGTAAAATAAAATGATAATAAACCTGTGTTATTATCATTTTATTTTACAAGTTTTGCATCTGTGCTGGCAGGAGGGGACGCTCCTCCACCATAACGGAGGAGCAGCCCTGGACCAGAATGTGGCAGGCAAGTGCCTAGAGAAGCTGCCACCTTCTCAGGAGGAAAAATCCAAAGGCATCAAAAAAACCTCCTTACTGATGAAGTCTTCACAGGGTTCAAAAAACTAGGTGACAAAAATCCAGGTGAAGAAGTCCCAAGAGCAAAGAGTCAGTTTTAGAAATTGGATTATTATTTGGGGTCGGTGTTAGGCCTGGCATCCTTGGTGTGGTTTCCCCAGTATCTTTGCCTCTTCCTCCTGTATTTTTGACTTTGTGCTGGGCTTCGTTTTTGCTAGTTTGTGTGGGGCACTTTACCACTTCTGATAAATGCTAAAGTGCAGGTGCTCCCTGTGTACATTGTGCTTATGATTGGTTATCCCTGATTGGCATATTTGATTTACTGGTAAGTCCCTAGTAAAGTGCACTGTGTGTGCCCAGGGCCTGTGAATCAAATGCTGCTAGTGGGCCTGCAGCACTGATTGTGCCACCCACATGAGTAGGCTTGCAACCGTGTCCCAGGCCTGCCACTGCAGTGTCTGGAAATGCACTTTTAAACTGCCATGTCGACCTGGCAAGTGCACCCAATTGCCAGACCCAAACCTTTCCTTTTACTACTTGCAAGGCACCCCTAAGGTAGGACCAAGGTAGACCTATGAGCAGAGTGCAGTGTAGATATAGTGGTGTATGTTACATGTCTTGATTGTGAAATACTGGCAATTTCATTTATCACTATTGCAAGGGATATCTCTCTCATAGGCTATCATTGGAGCTGTCTTGTAAAACCTTACAAGTATAACTCTCAATAGGGAAGAGATAGAGATTTGGAGTTTGGCCACTCTGAGCTCAGAATTTAAAAACACATATTTTAGAGAAGATGGTTTTTAAATTGTGTGTTTGAAAATGACACTTTTAGAAAGTGTATTTTATTCACAAAAATGTTCCCAGAGGAATCGTTTCTACAATGTTCATCAATGAAATGGTCACACTGTGATCCTATTATATATCATCTGATAATAACTCATAAAATCAAACATAGACGTTCTGATAGTATATTATGCTTTAACTCAATCAATATTTCATCATATAGGTTGTGCATCCATTTGGTACAAACCTCATTATATGCATCAAAATGAAAAGCAGTACATACATATGTTTATTAACACTGTCACCGCCACAAGATCCCTCAATTTTACCAGTGTAAATTCATTACAGGGATCTAGGGAAGCTCGGTCAATCCTCTTAACAGAGTAGGTTCATAAATCCAGGGTTCCATCAAGTAAATCTTTAACATTCAAATTATCAGATGGAACTTAACACAATGTAAAGTGTGACTGATAATGTTAAAAAGGATAGGTTGTCGACATTTTGGTCTCAAGTGGCAAAATAGGTCTCGAAGACCATCCTCAGGACTCCGCGTTGAGAAGAAATTAACCCTGCAAGTACTGACATAAAAACATACCTCTGAGACACTACACTAACATGTAATTGGAAATCAAACCAATATGACAAACCAATCTGTGCATCACCTGCTCACAATTAGAACACCTCAATGTGCCCACACATCTACCAAGTGCAAAACCATAACCAAAAAGTGGGAACCACCGTGATATCAATATACCTTTATATACGAGTGGCCTCCCTGCTCCCTGCTCCAGCGCGATACGCCAAAGGCGAGGCCACTCGTAATTTTACCGATTTTATCTGTGTACCACGAATGCAAAGAAACGTGGTTACATTGAAAAGGAAAAGCTCAACAACCCAGTACTGAATGGGAAGCTTTTTGGACAAAAATACAAAATAAAAGAATTTTAATTTGTTTTAAGGCATTTTCGAGATTAAAGAAAGTGCTGTGACTACACACTTGATGGTGGCTCCAGTCGAATACCTTACAGCACTAAGGATTATTCAGTGCACGGTCTTATTTTGGATGAGGTCATCCCTTCCAATTGTAAGAATTCGAATTGCTGCACTGATTCTCTAAAAGAATACAACAAAATTAACAACTTTTCTTTAAAGACTATTAGGTGGGTTGTTGTTGTAAGAAAACTTGTCCTGAAGAAGGTGAAGAAAAACAGTTGTCACCGAAACGCTGCGTCGACTTTTCATTTAAGTTTTCTTTGTGTTTCCTTATTATATAGGAGAAACAATGTGTATTTTATGTGTATAATTTTTTATAATTTTTAATCTGATTTGAAGTATATTTCTCTATGAGAAGACGTTTGAATTTGTGCTCATTGTACAAAAATTGTTTTGATATGATATAATAAATTGTTCACTTATTTAGTGATTACGTTTTTTACCTTGTTGCAATCCTTTAATAATATGTTTTCATTTAAATTCACAATGTTTTGTCTAAGGGTAGTTTAATAGCACATGATCCATCAGGAGACACTTTTTTGGTTTTGGTTTTACTAAATTGGGGGTTATATATTTCTCCAAGAATTAGTTATCAGGGACTTTTGGTATTTTTAGGTGTGCCCCCGCATATCATGATTGCCCATCACCAGGCTGATGGGCCTTCCTGTGCTAGAGTGGTGGGAGGAGTTGTCACTGACACCTGAATAGGGCTGTGCCTGGCCGCTCACAATGCTGTCTCCACCCCCCTGTAGTGTGTCTGGAGCCAAGACAGGGCAAGGCAGGATCTGTGCACGACAAAGCCTATCTTTTGAAGTAGGCCTACTTCAAAGGCCAAAAGGGGTATAAGTATTGGACCTGTAACCCCAGACTTTTAGAACACTTCTGGAGCAAGAGGAGACTCTGCCAAGAGGAAGAGCTGGAGAGCTGTCAGGAGGAGTACTCACCCTTTGCTGTGTTGCATTGCTGGGTTGGCCTGCAGTTGCTGCTTCTTGGAGAGGACAAGGACTAGACTTTGCTTTGGTATCCTGCTTGAGAACATTCTCCAAGGGCTTGTGTGTGCTTGCTTCCTGTTAAGAAGTCTCAGGGCCATCAACGACTTCATCTGCAGCCCCCCTGAACTCCTATGCTGAGAGTTCTGACCTGCCAAGTGGTGCCAATTCCGGTTCTAGGCCCTTGGAGGTGGTTTGGCTGCTTTAAAGCCTCAAGATACACACAACGCACATCCAGCACTGTTTTTCCTGCTGCGAGCTTGCTGTGTGGTTGAAAAACCAACGCATCGCCGCGGTGCAGCTGAAACATTGATGCAGCGCCTGTTCGCAGCCAGAAGAACCGACACAGTCCGAATCCAAAGCACTGTGTCTCTGACGTCCAAGACCCCTGCACTGACTCCGACACAGGTCCTGCTGTGCGGCTGAAGGAATCGACGCATCACGGGTCCACTGCTGGAAGAATCGACACAGCACGTGTTTCGCCGCTGCCGCGTCAACCCTAGCGCGTCCGGATTTCCAGGCATCGCACCTGTGTGCCAAGTTGCCAACGCATCACCCCGCAGAAAGGAGCCACCTCTAGTAATTGACGCATCGCTTCTCCCTGCAGCAAGGCATGGATACAACACTTCTCCTGCGTGCAGCAGAACTGACGCCTCTATTCCCCTGGGATCAATAACTGCTGCATCGCTTTGTTTTCAGATGCTTCCCTCCTTTGAGGCTGTGTTCATCCTGGATTTTGACGCATCAAAGCTACGTTGTGCTAAAATTACTGCATTTATAGAGTTCTATGGACAGAATTGCTTAAACCTTTAAAAAGCGATATCTTGAGTTTTGTATGTTGGATTTTTGTCGTTTTGTCTTGTTTGGTTTAGATAAAGATTGTTTATTTTTCTATATTGGCGTAGTGCCAATTTGTACTGTTTTCACTGTGTTACTGTGTGTGTTATGTACAAATAATTTACACATTGCCTCTGAGATAAGCCTAACTGCTCGTGCCAAGCTACCAAGGGGGTGAGCAGGGGTTATCTTGGGTGTGTAACGTCCCTTACCCTGAGTAGAAGGAAGGGTCCCTACTTGGACAGGGTGTATACCACTGCCAACTAGAGACCCCCATTTCTAACAGTCGTGACTACCCACCTCAAAGTATAATCACAACCCTAATCTGGGTGAACCCTTAAAGTCACCTAAATTAACGAACCTGAGCTCAGCCTTCTGGTAGCTATGACATAGAACACATTTATGCAGTACCTAAACAGGAATAATGTAAAAATGCAAAATAATAAAAATCCCAAACCATAAAAAATAGAGTAAAATGTAATCATCAAAATGACACCAAAATGGCAAAAATCCAATAAGGGAAACCGGGTATTGAACTTTAAAAAATTTCAGTAAGAATAGCATCAAGAAACCTTAAGTGTCAATTATAGTCAATGGTCGCAGTAGACTGGAACCTGGGTGCAATTTGATACTAACTGCGACGGAGCAGGTGTCGATACACCAGCAAGGTTCAACCGGATCAAATATTTCCCGTCTGACTTTAGTCCTTTAAGTCCCAATCCATCACAGGAGTACATTTCTAAAGCCTGCCAGGACCTCGGGGGAGGCACTTAGAGACTCACATAGTGTCAGGCAGAAGCCAGACAGAAGAATCTAATCCAGGTCCAGTTGCCATTAATCAGCTGGACATTTGCAGGTAAGGCCTCTTGTGGCTTATTGTATTCCAGTCGCTTGAAAAGGAGGTCAACCTTATGATCCTTGGAGACAACTTCTTTGTCCTACGTGCGAAATGGAGCACATCCAGAACCTCAGTGCTCTTCTCAGGTCTCAAACCGCAGTTTCAGTCCTCTTCTGATCTTCCTCGGGACCAGTAGTGCTCTAAAGTGGGTGCCTGTAAATTCCACTTTTATGCCTGGCATGAGCTTGTGGTGGGAATGACTCCTTGGTACATCCTAACCAATGGAGTAAATGTTCATAGGGCCAATTCTACTCACTTTGGGTATTTTGAAGATGGTAGAAGTCTTCGGTCAGACTAAACTTGGGCTATAAAGGCTGAGGATGTGTATGGGGAGCGTACTATGGTAATCCTAGTGTCCTCTCATATTCAACACTAAAATCCAGTTTGGGGCAGTCACGGCACCCCAAATTAACCCAGAGACAAAAGTTGAGTAGAACAAAGGAGGTTTTTTCAGCAACCAGACACTGGATACACAAGAACTGTTTTGGCATCCTGATTTCCTTTATTTCAAGTGCGCCCTCAGTTTTATTTGTAAAAGCTGAGAGACAGATGTCTGTTGGAACAAAGGAAGGACCTGCCTAGGTGTCAGCTACCATTTGGCTGTGACAAGTGAAGCCTCTTTGATGTTAATCCCATTCCTGGGCCCAACTCCATTGGTCATTCTGTCAAGCGAACAGCAACAACTCCCCACACCCTGGCCTTTCGTCCCTGCTCTGGGAGCAGTTTTCACACCTTTTGAAATGCTAATTTCTGGCTTATGGAAATGAACGAGCAAATGCAATTTTAATCTCCTGGAACTTCACGCAGGGAAAGGAGTAAAGAAAAGTGAATTTAAACCTTAAGTGCACTAGCTGCATAGTCTCATAAAAGGCAGCTTCAACCCTCAGCCAGGTGATTGCCATTTTTAAGCTTAGGAGTTAAGGAACAGCAGCCAGGAGACCAGGAGCCTGAGGGGTAACAGACCGAGGTGAGAGGCTCTCCAGCACACAGCTGCGGGCATCGTACAGTATCTTCTGTGCCCACAAAGTACTACGGTTCCCTGGTGCCAGGCTGCTGAGATGTCACGGATGCAACAGTATATCCCCGGTATACCCTCACCCCCTGAGGCCCTTAGTTTGTCAGGAAAGCCAGAAAGAAATGACCAACCAGTCTTGGGGCATTAACCCCTTCGCTGCTAGGCCTTTTCCCCCCCTGTGCTAAGCCTTTTTTTGGCTATTTGGGGTAGTTCGCGCTTAGGCCCCTCTAACTTTTTGACCACATAAGGTATACACGCCAAATTTGGGTCCTTTTCTTCCAACATCATGGGGATTCTAAAGGTACCCAGGGTTTGTGGATTCCCCTGGAGGGGACCCAGAAATTAGCCAATATACAGCTAAATTTTGTTTTTTTGGGAAAAATGGGAAGAAAGTGCTGCAAATGAAAGCGTCTGGTTTTTTCCCTGCAAATGGTATCAACAAAGAGTTTGTGGGGTTGAAATCACCATTTTCCCAGATTTTAGGGACTGACAGACTTTTGTCAGAAAACCAACATTTTTACACAGTTTTGGCATTTTACTGGGATATAGCCTATTTTTGCTATTTTTTGTGCTTTCAACCTTCTTCCAGTTAACAGTAGAAATGGGTATGAAAGCAATAATGGATCCTGGAAAGCTATACATTTTAGAAAAGTAGACAAAATTCTGAATTCAGCAAGGGGTCATTTGTGTAGATCCTTCAAGGTTTCTTTATAGAAACTAACAGTTAAATATAGGAAAAATTGAAAATTAGTTAGAAAAAAACAGCCATTTGTGCCAACGTTTTCACCTGTAACTTCTTCTAATTGTGACAGCTGTTTGAAAGCTATATACCGTTACATCAGCTGGACCTCTCTGGTTGTGGGGATATATAGGACTTGTAGGTTCACCAAGAACCCGACGAACCCAGAGCCAATAACTGAGCAGCGTCTTGCAATGGTTTTTCATTATGTACTGGATATATAGCAATTAATTTGGGAAAATATATACATGGAAAAATCGGTATGAAAGACACCTATGTATTTCTGAAATTGGAACAAAATATAGAGTTTTGAAACAGTAGATATTTGCACATTTCCGGTATTGTGAATACCCATACTAGCATGAGAATTATAGGTCATTTTTCAAAATGACTTCTTTTTTACACATTGTATTTCATTTGGAAGGCAGAAATGCATCAAAAGTCAATAGGTAATAACAGTTGCTCTACAATTCTGTGTTACCAAAGTCTCCCGATAAAAATGGTACCTCACTTGTGTGGGTAGGCCTAGTGCCCGCGACAGGAAACGGCCAAAAACGACGCAACGTGGACACACTTTATTTTTACAGTGAAAACTGACCCTTTTTTTGCAAAGTGCCTAGCTGTAGATTCTTAACCCTAGCTCTGCCGGCCCCTAGGGAAAACTAGTAAACCTATGCATTTTTGAAAACTAGACACCCAGGGGAATCCAGGATGGGGTGACTTGACTGGCTCTCACCAGGTTCTGTTACCCAGAATCCCTTGCAAACCTAAAAATCTTTCAAAAAAACCACATTTACCTCACATTTCTGTGGTGGAAAGTTCTGGAATCTGCGTGGATCCACAAAATTCCACCCACCCCGCGTCCCCCAAAGTCTTTCGAGAAAAATGGTACCTCACTTGTGTGGGTAGGCCTAGTGCCCGCGACAGGAAACGGCCCAAAACGCAACATGGACACACCACATTTTCACAGTGAAAACGGACCCTTTTTTTGCAAAGTGCCTAGCTGTAGATTTTGAACACTAGCTCTGCCGGCACCTAGGGAAACCTAGCAAACCTATACATTTTTGAAAACTAGACACTTTGGGCAATTCAGGATGGGGTGACTTGACTGGCTCCAACCATGTTCTGTTACCCAGAATCCCTTGCAAACCTAAAAATTTGTCCAAACAAACACATTTTCCTCGCATTTCTGTGGTGGAAAGTTCTGGAATCTGCGTGGCTCCACAAAATTCCATGCACCCCACGTTCCCCAAAGTCTTCCGAGAAAAATGGTACCTCACTTGTGTGGGTAGGCCTTGTGCCCGTGACAGGAAACGGCCCAAAACGCAACGTGGACACACCACATTTTCACAGTGAAAACGGCCCCTTTTTTTGCAAAGTGCTTAGCTGTAGATTTTGAACCCTAGCTCTGCCAGCACCTAGGGAAACCTAGCAAACCTATACATTTTTGAAAACTAGACACCCAGGGAAATCCAGGATGGGGTGACTTAATTGGCTCTCACCAAGTTCTGTTACCCAGAATCCCTTGCAAACCTAATAATCTGTCCAAAAAAACACATTTTCATCACATTTCTGTGGTGGAAAGTTCTGGAATCTGCGTAGATCCACAAAATTCCACCCACCCCGCGTTCCCCAAAGTCTTCCGAGAAAAATGGTACCTCACTTGTGGGGGTAGGCCTAGTGTCCGCGACAGGAAACGGCCCAAAACGCAACGTGGACACACCACATTTTCACAGTGAAAACGGACCCTTTTTTTGCAAAGTGCCTAGCTGTAGATTTTGGACCCTGGCTCTGCCGGCACCTAGGGAAACCTAGCAAACCTATACATTTTTGAAAACTAGATACCTAGGGGAATCCAGGATGGGGTGACTTGACTGGCTCTCACCAGGTTCTGTTACCCAGAATCCCTTGCAAACCTAAACATTTGTCCTAAAAAAACACATTTTCCTCACATTTCTGTGGTGGAAAGTTCTGGAATATGCGTGGATCCACAAAATTCTACCCACCCCGCGTTCCCCAAAGTCTTCCGAGAAAAATGGTACCTCACTTGTGTGGGTAGGCCTAGTGCCCGCGACAGGAAACGGCCCAAAACGCAACGTGGACACACCACATTTTCACAGTGAAAACGGACCCTTTTTTGCAAAGTGTTTAGCTGTTGATTTTGAACCCTAGCTCTGCCGGCACCTAGGAAACCTAGCAAACCTATACATTTTTGAAAACTAGAGAACCAGGGAAATCCAGGATGGGGTGACTTGATTGGCTCTCACCAGGTTCTGTTACCCAGAATCCCTTGCAAACCTAAAAATTTGTCCAAAAAACCACATTTTCATCACATTTCTGTGGTGGAAAGTCCTTGAATCTGAGTGGATCCACAAAATTCCACCCACTCCGCGTTCCCCAAAGTCTTCCAAGAAAAATGGTACCTCACTTGTGGGGATAGGCCTAGTGCCCGCGACAGGAAACGGCCCAAAACGCAACGTGGACACACCACATTTTCACAGTGAAACGGACCCTTTTTTTGCAAAGTGCCTAGCTGTAGATTTTGAACCCTAGCTCTGCCGGCTCCTAGGAAACCTAGCAAACCTATACATTTTTGAAAACTAGACACCCAGGGAATCCAGGATGGGGTGACTTGACTGGCTCTCACCAGGTTCTGCTACCCAGAATTCCTTGCAAACCTAAACATTTGTCAAAAAAGCCACATTTTCCTCACATTTCTGTGGTGGAAAGTTCTGGAATCTGCGAGTATCCACAAAATTCTACTCACCCCGCGTTTCCCAAAGTCTTCCGAGAATAATGGTACCTCACTTGTGTGGGTAGGCCTAGTGCCCGCGACAGGAAACGGCCCAAAACGCAACGTGGACACACCACATTTTCACAGTGAAAACGGACCCTTTTTTTGCAAAGTGCCTAGCTGTAGGTTTTGGACCCTAGCTCTGCCGGCACCTAGGGAAACCTAGCAAACCTATACATTTTTGAAAACTAGACACCCAGGTAAATCCAGGATGGGGTGACTTGATTGGCTCTCACCAGGTTCTGTTACCCAGAATCCCTTGCAAACCTAAAAATTTGTCAAAAAAACCCACATTTTCCTCACATTTCTGTGGTGGAAAGTTCTGGAATCTGCGTGGATCCACAAAATTCCACCCACCCCACGTTCCCCAAAGTCTTCCGAGAAAAATGGTACCTCACTTGTGGGGGTAGGTCTAGTGCCCGCGACAGGAAACAGCCCAAAACGCAACGTGGACACACCACATTTTCACAGTGAAAACGGACCCTTTTTTTGCAAAGTGCCTAGCTGTAAATTTTGAACCCTAGCTCTGCCGGCTCCTAGGGAAACCTAGCAAACCTATATATTTTTGAAAACTAGACACCCAGGGGAATCCAGGATGGGGTGACGTGACTGGCTCTCACCAGGTTCTGCTACCCAGAATCCCTTGCAAACCTAAACATTTGTCAAAAAAAACACATTTTCCTCATATTTCTGTGGTGGAAAGTTTGGGAATCTGCGAGTATCCACAAAATTCCACTCACCCCGCGTTCCCCAAAGTCTTCAGAGAAAAATGGTACCTCACTTGTGTGGGTAGGCCTAGTGCCCGCGACAGGAAACGGCCCAAAACACAACGTGGACACACCACATTTTCACAGTGAAAACGGACCCTTTTTTTGCAAAGTGCCTAGCTGTAGATTTTGGACCCTAGCTCTGCCGGCACCTAGGGAAACCTAGCAAACCTATACATTTTTGAAAACTAGATACCCAGGGGAATCCAGGATGGGGTGACTTGACTGGCTCTCACCAGGTTCTGTTACCCAGAATCCCTTGCAACCTAAACATTTGTCAAAAAACCCACATTTTCCTCACATTTCTGTGGTGGAAAGTTCTGGAATCTGCGAGTATTCACAAAATTCCACTCACCCCGCGTTCCCCAAAGTCCTCTGAGAAAAATGCTACCTCACTTGTGTGGGTAGGCCTAGTGCCCGCGACAGGAAACGGCCCAAAACGCAACGTGGACACACCACATTTTCACAGTGAAAACTGACCCTTTTTTTGCAAAGTGCCTAGCTGTAGATTTTGGACCCTAGCTCTGCCGGCACCTAGGGAAACCTAGCAAACCTATACATTTTTGAAAAATAGATACCCAGGGGAATCCAGGATGGGGTGACTTGACTGGCTCTCACCAGGTTCTGTTACCCAGAATCCCTTGCAAACCTAAACATTTGTCCAAAAAAACACATTTTCCTCACATTTCTGTGGTGGAAAGTTCTGGAAACTGCGAGGATCCACAAAACTCCACGCACTCCGCGTTCCCCAATGTCTTCCGAGAAAAATGGTACTTCACTTGAGGGGGTAGGCCTAGTGCCCGCAACAGGAAACGGACCAAAACGCAACGTGGACACACCACATTTTCACAGTGAAAACGGACCCTTTTTTTGCAAAGTGCCTAGCTGTAGATTTTGGACCCTAGCTCTGCCGGCTCCTAGGAAAACCTAGCAAACCTATACATTTTTGAAAACTAGACACCCAGGGGAATCCAGGATGGGGTGACTTGACTGGCTCTCACCAGGTTCTGTTACCCAGAATCCCTTGCAAACCTAAACATTTGTAAAAAAAAACACATTTTCCTCACATTTCTGTGGTGGAAAGTTCTGGAATCTGCGAGTATCCACAAAATTCCACTCACCCCGCGTTCCCCAAAGTCTTCCGAGAAAAATGGTACCTCACTTGTGTGGGTAGGCCTAGTGCCCGCGACAGGAAACAGCCCAAAACACAACGTGGACACACCAGATTTTCACAGTGAAAACGGACCCTTTTTTTGCAAAGTGCCTAGCTGTAGATTTTGGACCCTACCTCTGCCGGCACCTAGGGAAACCTAGCAAACCTATACATTTTTTAAAACTAGATACCAAGGGGAATCCAGGATGGGGTGACTTGACTGGCTCTCACCAGGTTCTGTTACCCAGACTCCCTTGCAACCTAAACATTTGTCAGAAAACCCACATTTTCCTCACATTTCTGTGGTGGAAAGTTCTGGAATCTGCGAGTATCCACAAAATTCCACTCACCCCGCGTTCCCCAAAGTCCTCCGAGAAAAATGGTACCTCACGTGTGTGGGTAGGCCTAGTGCCCGCGACAGGAAACAGCCCAAAACACAACGTGGACACACCAGATTTTCACAGTGAAAACGGACCCTTTTTTTGCAAAGTGCCTAGCTGTAGATTTTGGACCCTACCTCTGCCGGCACCTAGGGAAACCTAGCAAACCTATACATTTTTTAAAACTAGATACCCAGGGGAATCCAGGATGGGGTGACTTGACTGGCTCTCACCAGGTTCTGTTACCCAGAATCCCTTGCAAACCTAAACATTTGTAAAACAAAACAACACATTTTCCTCACATTTCTGTGGTGGAAAGTTCTGGAATGTGCATGGATCAACAAAATTCCACCCACCCCGCATTCCCCAAAGTCTTCCAAGAAAAATGGTACCTCACTTGTGTGGGTGGGTCAAGTACCCGCGACAGGCAAGGGCCCAAAACCTATTGAGGAGACATCAAAATGACCTATCACAAAACAACCTGGTTTTGCAAGGGGGGTCACCTGGGTTTTAGGCCCCGGGCTCGGCGGCCATCTAGGGAAACCTAGCAAACCTATACATTTTTGAAAACTAGATACCCAGGGGAATCCAGGATGGGGTGACTTGACTGGCTCTCACCAGGTTCTGTTACCCAGAATCCCTTGCAAACCTAAACATTTGTCAAAAAAAACACATTTTCCTCACATTTCTGTGGTGGAAAGTTCTGGAATCTGCGTGGATCCACAAAAGTCTACCCACCCCGCATTCCCCAAAGTCTTTCGAGAAAAATGGTACCTCACTTGTGTGGGTAGGCCTAGTGCCCGTGACAGGAAACGGCCCAAAACGCAACGTGGACACACCACATTTTCACAGTGAAAACTGACCCTTTTTTTGCAAAGTGCCTAGCTGTAGATTTTGGACCCTAGCTCTGCCGGCACCTAGGGAAACCTATCAAACCTATACATTTTTGAAAACTAGACACCCAGGGGAATCCAGGATGGGGTGACTTGTCTGGCTCTCACCAGGTTCTGTTACCCAGAATCCCTTGCAAACCTCAAAATTTGTAAAACAAAACAACACATTTTCCTCACATTTCTGTGGTGGAAAGTTCTGGAATGTGCATGGATCCACAAAATTCCACCCACCCCGCATTCCCCAAAGTCTTCCAAGAAAAATGGTACCTCACTTGTGTGGGTGGGTCAAGTACCCGCGACAGTCAAGGGCCCAAAACCTATTGAGGAGACATCAAAATGACCTATCACAAAACAACCTGGTTTTGCAAGGGGGGTCACCTGGGTTTTAGGCCCCGGGCTCGGCGGCCATCTTGGGAAACCTACCAAACCCACACATTTCTGAAAACTAGACACCCGGAAGTGTCCAGCGAGGTATGGCTTGCGTGGGTCCCCGAACATTTTCCTACCCAGAATCCCCTGCAAACCTCAAATTTAGCTGAAAAAATCACTTTTTTCTCAAATTTATGTGTGGGAAAGTTCTAGAATCTACGTGGATCCACAATTTTCCTACCACCCACTGTTCCCCAGGTCTCCCGATAAAATGATACCTCACTCGCGTGGGTGGGTCAAGTACCCACAACCTGGTTTTGCAAGGGGGGTCACCTGGGTTTTAGGCCCCGGGAACGGCGGCCATCTTGGGAAACTACCAAACCCACACATTTCTGAAAACTAGACACCCGGGGGAGTCCAGCGAGGTATGGCTTGCGTGGATCCCCCAACGTTTAGCTACCCAGAATGCCCTGCAAGCCTCAAATTTAGCTGAAAAAACCACATTTTCCACATATTTTTGGGTGGAATCACCGTGCCGGCACAAATGTCCTACCCCACAGCGTTCCCCTCAGTCTCCCGAGTAAAATGATACCTCACTTGTGTGGGTGGGGCAAGGGCCTGTGACTGGGAAGAGCCCATAACATAGGGATTAAGGGTATAGCAACGAGAATTCTAAGCGCTACAAGTGAGGTATCATTTTACTCAGGACACTAAGGAGAACGCTGTGGGGTAGGACATTTGTGCCGGCACGGTGATTCCACTCAAACATATGTGGAAAATGTGGTTTTTTCAGCTAAATTTGAGGTTTGCAGGGTATTCTGGGTAGGGAAACGTTGGGGGATCCACGCAAGCCATACCTCATTGGACTCCCCAGGGTGTCTAGTTTTCAGAAATGTGTGGGTTTGGTAGGTTTCCCTAGATGGGGCGAGCCCGGGGCCAAAACCCCAGGTGCCCCCCCAAAACCAGGTAGTTTTGTTATAGGTAATTTTGAAGTCTCCGCAGTACGATTTGGGCCATTTCCTGTTGCAGACACTATGCCTACCCACACAAGTGAGGTACCATTTTTATCGGGAGACCTGGGGGAACGCTGGGTGGTAGGAAATTTGTGTCTGCCTGGTGATCCTAGAGCTTTCCCACACAGAAATGTGTGAAAAATTAGATTTTTTCAGCAAAATTTGAGGTTTGCAGGGGATTCTGGGTAGGGAAACGTTGGAGGATCCACGCAAGCCATACCTTCCTGGACTCCCCCGGGTGTCTAGTTTTCAGAAATATGTGGGTTTGGTGGGTTTCCCTAGATGGCCGCCGAGCCCGGGGCCAAAAACTCATGGGACCCCCCTTGCAAAACCAGGTTGTTTTATGATAGGTAATTTTTATGTCGCCTCAATAGGTTTTGGGCCCTTGCCTGTCGCGGGTACTTGACCCACCCACGGGAGTGAGGTACCATTTTTATCGGGAGACCTGGGGTAACGCTGGGTGGTAGGAAATTTGTGGATCCACACAGATTCCAGAACTTTCCCACACAGACATTTGAGAAAAAAGTGATTTTTTCAGCTAAATTTGAGGTTTGCAGGGGATTCTGGGTAGGAAAATGTTGGGGGGTCCACGCAAGCCATACCTCACTGGACTCCCTAGGGTGTCTAGTTTTCAGAGATGTGTGGGTTTGGTAGTTTCCCAAGATGGCCGCCGAGCCCAGGGCCAAAAACCTAGGGGACCCCCCTTGCAAAACCAGGTTGTTTTGAGATAGGTCATTTTGATGTCTCCTCAATAGGCTTTGGGCCCTTGCCTGTCGCGGGTACTTGACCCACCCACGCGAGTGAGGTACCATTTTTATCGGGAGACCTGGGGAAACGCTGGGTGGTAGGAAATTTGTGGTTTTTTTTTACAAAGTTTGAGGTTTGCAAGGGATTCTGGGTAACAAAACCTGGTGAGAGCCAGACAAGTCAGCCCATCTTGGATTCCCCTTGGTGTCTTGTTTTTAAAAATGTATAGGTTTTCTAGGTTTCCCTAGGTGCCGACAGAGCCAGGGTTCAAAATCTACAGCTAGGCTCTTTGCAAAAAAATGGTCAGTTTTCACTGTGAAAATGTGGTGTGTCCACGTTGCGTTTTGGGCCATTTCCTTACGCGGGCACTAGGCCTACGCACACAAGTGAGGTACCATTTTTCTCAGAAGACTTTGGGGAGTGCGGGGTGGGTGGAAGTTTGTGGATCCACGCAGATTCCAGAACTTTCCACAACAAAAATGTGAGGAAAATGTGGGTTTTTTGACAAGGTTTGAGGTTTGCAAGGGATTCTGGGTAACAGAACCTGGTGAGAGCCATACAAGTCACCCCATCCTGCATTCCCCTGGGTGTCTAGTTTTTAAAAATGTATAGGTTTGCTGGGTTTCCCTAGGTGCCGGCAGAGCTAGGGTTCAAAATCTACAGCTAGGCACTTTGCAAAAAAAGGGTCAGTTTTCACTGAGAAAATGTGGTGTGTCCACGTTGCGTTTTGGGCCGTTTCCTGTCGGGGGCACAAGGCCTACCCACACAAGTGAGGTACCATTTTTCTCGGAAGACTTTGGGGATTGCGGGGTGGGTGGAATTTTGTGGATCCACGCAGATCCCAGAACTTTCCATCACAGAAATGTGAGGAAAATGTGTTTTTTTAACTAAGTTTGAGGTTTGCAAGGGATTCTGGGTAACAGAACCTCGTGAGAGGCACACAAGTCACCCCATCCTGGATTCCCCTTGGTGTCTAGTTTTAAAAAATGTACAGGTTTGCTAGGTTTCCCTATGTGCCGCCTGCGCTAGGGCCCAAAATCCACAGGTAGGCACATTGCTAAAAACAAGTTTGTGCCTAATGGGCTTTCTGCCGCCCAGGGGGGGTTGCCCCGATATGCCCCCAAGGGGGCAGAAAGACTGTGGCTATTTTTTTGGGGGGTGGGGGCATTGCTATGCCCATTCTGGGCAACCCCCACGCATAAAAAAATCCAGCGTAATCGCTGGCGCCTAGTGGGCTTTCTGCCCCCCCCGGGGAAGATCAGGGGCCACTGCCCCCATCCGCCCCCCAGGGGGGGAAGAAAGACTGTGGCATTTTTTTGGGGAGGTGTGGGCATTGGCATGCCCATTCTGGGCTGACCTCACCCCTGAACTAAAAAAATATATATTTCCTGAGGCCTAGTGGGCTTTCTGCCCCCCTGGGGAGGCAGATAAGGGGCTATTGCCCCAATATGGCTCCGGGGAGGGGCATAAAGACTGTGGTAATTTTTATTGGGGTGGGGAATTATCATGCCCATTCTGGGCAGCCACCACCCCTACATTATAAAAAAAAAAAAAATCCCTGGTGCCTAGTGGTCTTCCTGCCCCCTAGGGGCAGATCAGGGGCTATTGCCCCCATTAGCCCCTGGGAGAAGCAGAAAGACTGTTTCATTTTTTTGGGGGGGTGCGGGCATTGGCCTGCCCATCTTGGGCAGCCCCCACCCCTACCTCAATAAAAAAAAATCCCTGGTTTCTAATGGGCTTTCTGCCCCCGGAGGCAGATTGGGAGCTACTGCCCCCTGGGGGCAGAAAGACTGACATTTCTCTGGGGGCATTGCCATGCCCTTTTTGGGCAGCCCCACCCCCAACATCAATAAAAAAAAATCCCTGGTTTCTAGTGGGCTTTCTGCCCCCGGGGAGGCAGATTGGGGGCTACTGCCCCCATCTGCCATCTGGAGGGGGCAGAAAGACTGACATTTCTCTGGGGGGCATTGCCATGCCCTTTTTGGGCAGCCCCCACCCCAACGTCAATAAAAAAAAAATCCCTGGTTTCTAGTGGGCTTTCTGCCCCCCCGGGGGGCAGATTGGGGCTACTGCCCCACTGGGACTACTGCAGAAAGACTGTTATGCCCAAAAAAAATGGGGGGAGCAAAGGCCCTTGCCCAAGGGGCCGCTCCCCCCTCCCTGGTGCTAGTGGGTGGATCCCTGCTTGGGGATCGCCCTTCTGGGGTGATCCCCAAGCAGGGATCCACTAGGGAAGGGTACCATTGGAAAGGGGAGATTCTCCCGTTTCCAACAATACCTCTCCCAAGTGTTTCGGTGCTCGGGGGGCTGAGATAGCCCCACGAGCACTAAACACTGAAACTGAAACTAAGTTTTGTTTTCAATCTAATGACGACAGCGCGCCATTGAAAATGAGGGAAGGGCCTCGGGAGGTTGGGGAAGCTCTTCCTCACCTCCCGAGGCCCCATAATAAAATGGAAATCCCTCTGCTGTTTGCAGCAGAGGGATTTCGTGCCCCTGTCCTCATGACGGAATGGTTCCGTCATGAGCACAGGAGCACTGGTGCTCATGACGGAACCATTCCGTCATGAGCACCGAAGGGGTTAATAGAAGAGACAGGAATGCAAGGACGCTCACTAGCAGGATAGCTTTTTCATTGAATGAAGAACTGCAGCTGACCCCTGAAAATTTGGGAGCCGCAAATCTCGCTGACCTTCTATTCCAGTTGCCCATCTTCCAAGACAGGGGGGGAGGAGAGATCCATCAAAAAAGATCAGGTACAAAAGGGTATAACTAGGAGACATGAAAGGTAGGGTGAAACTTTGGACAGTTAGGAAAACTTTGCCTAAAGGTAAATGGATTGAGTTGTTTGGTTATAATAAAGGGCCAAAAGAATCAAGAACAAAACTGGATTGGCAACTTTCGAGAGAGCATGAACCTGGAGGACAACCAAACATTCTGTCCCACCTTGAAGTTTGGAACTAGCCATTTTAGAATCCTGAAGGTTCTAAGCAATTACTCTCCTTTCAGAGTCAAGTTTCTTTAGGAAACCAGCGGCAGCAGGCACATGAGAAGGGCAGGAGCAAGGATAGAAGCCCTAGATGCAATAGAATGGGGAGAATTTAGTAGTAGAGTGAATAGAGTTGTTATACAAGTACTCTGCTTAGGATGGGTATTCTGCCCAGTTGTTTTGATGGCATTGCAGTGAACCTATCAGATATTGCTCTAGGTTCTGATTGAACCCTTTGCATCTGACTGTTTGACTGTGGATGGTAACATGAGGACAGAGCTTGATGGATATCAAGGGTAGAGCAGATTGAGCACCAGAACCTAGAAATGTATTAAGGCCACCTGAATTATGTAGCCACTATGCTGGCAGTCAGATGCCTCCGAAATAGGGAAAGGTGAACCATCTTAAAAAAATGGTCTACAGTGTCTATAATCATTCGGATTCCACGGGAAACAACCGTTACATCGCATGCTTTCCAACGCATGCTTTTACCCCACATGCCATTACAACTAAATGGATATGCTGTAGGGGGTATAAGGTGTTGGATGTAACTCCAACACCTTCCCTGCTGTTGCTCAGACTGGAGTTGGAATAGTAAATGATAGTATTCCAAACTCCAGTGCACCCCCGACAGCAAGTCGTAGTAAAAACTTGCGTTGTACCGGCATGCGGGGTAAAAGCATGAGTAGTAACGTCATACAACCAGATTCCACTTGACAGGAGTAAGTCCTCAATAAAGTTGATGGAAATTGTGTGCCAAGGATGAGGAGGAATGGACAAAGGCTGAAGAAAAACAAAGGACTTATCATAGACTGCCTAGCGCTGTTCAAAAATAAAACAGGCTTTGCTTAGAGCTCTACATCCTGGCAAACAGTAGGCCACCAGAAGAAATGCAAGACAGGTTCTATGGTTGTTTCAACTTCAGGATGGCTTTCTACTGCTGAGTCATGACACATTTACAGTACCTCTGCTTGAAGACTCTTTGTTGGAATTAACAAGACCTTCTAAAAAATATTAAGGGCCACATGCATCAAAGTTAGAATTGCGATTCCTAAATTGCGATTTTTAAGAAATCGCAATTTAGGAATCGCAATTCCTTATGCATGTAGAAATCGCAAAAAAAATTGCAATTCCTACACATTTCATATTTGCGACTACGTAAATTGTGAATCGTAAATAAGGAATTGCTTCCCATTCATTCCTATGGGCCAAATAGGTACTCGCAAATTGCGCATGCAATTTCAAGGGTGCAAGGGTGCCAAAAGGACACCCTGATGCACCCCTGAAATTGCAATTTAAAAACATGTTGCGCACACATATGCCCCAAGGGCATGTATGTGTGCAACATAGAACTTTGAAAAATGCAGATTTGTGCATTTTTCAAAGTTCTCATAAATTACCATCAACTTTGAGTTGATGGTAATTTGCATTTCTTAAATGCGAAATCGCTATTTTTTTTTGGTTGCATTTAAAAAAAAAAAATTATTTGAGTTTTATATAGCGCTGGCTAGACCCGGAGGTATCAGAGCGCTTTACATAAGGTTCCAACAAAATTACATCAGTTACAAGTTACATCAGTTAACAAGAAAACATTTCAAGAGCGTTGGAAGACGATATAAATGGAGCTTAGAAGGGCAAGGGGGTGGGGTAAAGGTGTAGGAGGGAGAAAGGATGGAGTTAGTATGGATAGAGAGACAAAGGTGAGTCTGCCCAAAGTCCGGCTGGGTAGGTGACGGCCGAGGGGGAAGTCCACAGCCCATCTCCTCTATAGCTATCAGGTAGCTCCACTGGGCATCAGACAAGCGGCTAGGTCTCAATGAAAAAAACAATTAGAGAGCAAAGAGGGGGGATAAATGGAGCGTAAAGGAGTAAGTGGGTGGAGTAAGGGGTAGGAGGGAGAGTACGAAGGAGAGACGAAGTAGGGTCTGCCCAATGTCCGGCTGGGTAGGTGACGGCCGAAGGGGTAGTCAACAGCCCATCTCCTCTATAGCTATCAAGTAGCTCCACCGGGCATCGGCCAAAAAGCTAGGTCTCCACGGTCAGAGGTAGGTTCACAGATTCGGTATCCTGAATGGTAGGCCGGGTGGGGGATGTGTTCGAGGAATGATCGGAGTCCGGTTTTGTTCTCAGAGGAGTAGCGCGACGTGATAGGAAACACTGTGGCTGCCATCTTGGGGTCAGGCAAGGGATTCTGACCTTGGAGTTATAAACAGCCGGTTCCCATTTTAGACTTTCGCTCGAGGGGGGGGAATGTTGTGGGGGGGGGTTTGTTGTGTAAGGACGTAGGTTTAGGAGCGCCCCGAAGACACCGTAGCCCTCCACGTTGGTAGACAGGGATGGCCCTAGCCGCCATCTTGAGGTCAGGCACAGCCCAGAGAGGGCTTCTCGGTGGGCAAAATTGCGATTCCCTAAATGCAATCGCAATTTAAGTAATCGCTGAAATTTAGCGATTACTCAAATAGCGATTTTTGCATTTGGGATGATGCATCCCAAATGCAAAAATTGAGGTCGCAAAGGGGCAGATTTTGTGAATCTGCCCCTTTGCGATCGCAATTTGCAATGATGCATGTGCCCCATAGTTTCTGTCAGTAGGTCAAGGGCACTTGACTGTACAGCACAGGAAGATCATAGAGAGAAATATAAGTGTGATCATACTGCACACACTGGATGAAAGACCCATCCAAACAGTTAACTTTGTGAGGGAGCAAAAGGTGAAGTGTCTCAGAATCCACTACCACAACTTCCCATCTAGACAAGGCATCAACAAGAAGGTTCTAAGTGCTGGTGATATGAGTTACAAAAAAGTCATATTTTGAAAAGAAATAGGCCCAGCAAACTTGTCTGCTATTTCAAAAATGCTTGCTTTGAAGAAACTGGAGTTTTCAATGGTCTGTCAGAACCTCAAAAGGTTCAACTGCTCCCATGAAAAGAAGCAGTCACACCATACCGGCACAATTAAGGGCCAAGAGGTTGTATTCCAGAATGGATCAACTTTGTTCACCGGTGATCAAGACATTGGAGAGATAAAAGATGGGTTGCTCCAGATTGTCCTCCTCATGGAGTTGAAGAAGAACAGCTCCCACAGCAAAATTAGAGGCATCAGTGACAACGATAAATTTCTTGGTCAGATCTGGATGCCTGAGAACAGGGGCTTGGGTGAAAGCCTTTTAGTGCTTGATAAAGGTATCCTAAGCCTTTGGAGTCCAAGAACAACCTTTAGTTAGGTTCTACTTCTTCAGAGTGGCAGAAATATGACTGGTCATTTCAACAAATTTTTCTATAAACTGTCTCTAAAGTTAGCCGGTCCCAAAGAACTGTGGGTATCCTTGATAAACTTGGGGGTTGGCCAGCATAAAATGGCATAGATCTTAGGATGGTTTATAGATAGCTTCTGTTCTCTTGAATTGTCACTTTTTTTGCCTTACAGCATGGATGGTTTTCCCTGAAATGAAGGAGAAAAGGAACATGGACTTGATTCTCAGAAAGGGAAGCAGAGAATATCTGAATATCGTCCATGCATACCACAAGAAACCGGGTCAGGATGAATGAGAATATGGTATTTATGAACTTCTGAAATACTGCTGGAGCATTTGTAAGGCCAAAGCGCATGAACCAATATTTGTAGCATCCGTAGAGTGCCCAAAAGGCCATCTTCCACTCATCACATCCCGTAATCTGGAACAGATGGTAATCTCCATGGAGATCTAACTTTGTGAAATATTTTGCACCACAAATTAACTTAAATATGTCTTTGATGGGTGGAAGCGGGTAATGGACCTTACTGGTGATCTTATTTAGCCCATGATAATCGATGCAAGGTCTCAGCCCTTTGGACTTCTCAGGGACAAAGAAAAATGGAGCTCCAGCAGGTGATTTAGACCGAACAATCAGGCCATTCTGAAAGTTCTCCTCCAAATATTCCCTCAGAATCTGTTTGTTGTGCTAAGACAGAGCATACATTCCATCACAGGGAATTATGGCTATAGGTATAGTCAGGGTGGTAAAATCCAAATCTGCCTGAGGAGGGAGAGACACATAGCTAAGCTTCTGAAAGACATCAAAAAATTCCTGTAAGTCATAGGAATATATAAAGACTGACCGATAGTAGCTTGACACCGATCTTGAAAAAGTTCTTGTACAACAGGAGCTTAATAACTCCAGACTGAATAACCGTTATCCATGCAGAACTATGATAATAGAGATACTGCTCTCGTCTCCTAAATGACATAGGGATTGTGTCAGTCCAGCCTGGGTAACCCATGCACTATGTCATAGTTAGGAGATGTGATTAAATCAAAAGCAACAATCTCCTTACGATTGCCTAAGGACACTAAGGGCCTGATTTAGATATTGGCGGATGGGTTACTCCGTCACAACGGGGACGGATATCCCGTCCACCGAAATATATATCCCATAATATCCTATGGGATTTAGATTTTTACGGACGGGATATCCTTCTCCGTTGTGACAGAGTAACCCTCCGCTGATGTCTAATTCAGGCCCTAAGAGAGGAACCTGATGGAAGTTGAGAGGCCAGGAGTCAAAGGAGATACTTTGATTGTTTGTAAGGGATCTGGAAATTACTTCTTCCTGTTTGGAATTTGGAGCCTTTGGGCACAACTCAAGTCCATATACATTGTAGAGGCCCCAGAAGCTAGCAAGGCAGGACCAGATACAGACTGGCCATGATAGGCTTGAAGTATCAACTCTAACATGAACAAGCATGAATTGGATACATCAGAGGAACTAAAAACTTAAGGGAGAGTAGAATCTCCTGTCCCTTTCGCCCTTATGGGACCTGGTATTTCCCTGTGGCCCGGAGGGTCGAATAGTACAAGTCCACAGCAGATGGTTAGGACTCGCACAATAGAAACAGAAACCTTCCTTATGTCTTCATTCGCCTTGGCATGGGACAATGGACCTCTTAGAGGATCTAAGCTGCATTGGCTAATCAGGCATCTCACAAGAAGGAACAATGGGCTCAGGCCACCTAAACACTCAGGAAGAAGGAATAGAAGTTAACCTTTGGCTTATCTGTTTTTCTATTCTCCTTTCCCTAAGTTGGTTTTCAATTAGAAGAACCTGGTCCAAAATTTCAGAACACAAGAAAGCTCGGGAACTCTTACCAGCTCATGCATTAACCCCTCCTTTAACCCTCTCTCTAATAAAGTCATCTGAGTGCATTTCATCCAGATGGTCTCAGCAGCAAGCTTGCAAAAAGGAGTGCAATAGGTGAGCACTTTGGAATTTCCCTGAGAGATCTCACAAAGGCCATTCTCAGAGGAAGCTCCATGATCTGGTATCTCATACATCTTCAACTTTGCCAAAAAAACAAGCAAAATGATTCAGGCAAGGATCTTCAGCGACAGCCATAGGAGTTGCCCAGGCCAAAGCTGCACCAGGCATAGAACCAAACAAATATCCCACTTTGGATCAGTCAGAGGAAACTTTTTCAGATCAAAAACAAAATAAACCACCAGGCTGTCCAAAAGCTCCTTTAAGGTATAGGGTCTCCACAATACTTTAATGTTGAGGGGCTGATGGGGGGCAGATTGCAAGACCTGAAACGGATTGCGTGACTAAGGGGAGCATTCTCGGTCCTTAATTGATCCAATCCCAGGGTTTGTTGCTGCAGATCAGCGGTCAGGTTAACATCTGGATCCCAGAAAGAGTTGCAAGTTTTTGACATCGCAACATGTTTACCCAGAATCCAGATCCGGGTGATCTGCTGTCCAGGGTAATGGTGACTATTTCCAGAGGCCAAGATGTCACCACATGCTGGAATAGGTGTAAAAAACTTCCTTACTGATAAATTCTCCATTGGGTTGAGAAAACAGGAGTCAGGAATTCAGGCAAGAAAGTCCCAAGAGCAAGTAGTCAGGATGAGCAAGTGGAGGAAGCGAGGAAACAAGCAAAGGAACATGTCTTTGGTGCAACGCACCCTTCAACCAGACGGAAGCCTTTAAATAGTAAAAGAACCAGAAAAGAACATTACATCATACACCACATGACAGGAAACATAATGAATTCAGAAAGTCAGGAAGGAACCAAGGGAGAAACATGCATGATGGGAAGAGAACAAAAACATGAAACTAGTGAGTTGCCTTCCAAGGCAACTTCAAACCCTCAGGCAGGTGATCACCATTTTGAAGTTTAAGAGAGAAGGAGCAGCAGCTAAGAGCCCAGGAGCGTAAGAGGAAACAGATCCAGGTGGGAAACTCTTTTAGGCCGCAGCTGCAGGCTTCGTATGGCATCCTCTGAGCGCAAGTAACCATGGGACCTCACAAAGTGCCACAGTTCTCAGGTGCCCATGGTGGAAGGGAATCACTTGACTTCTATCATCTTGGCCCCTTCCTATTGAGCAAAGTCCCAGGGGACAAACGCACCCTTCATAACTGAGCACCGTGCCTGACAGATATCCTTACCCCTACCTGCAGCCACCCTACCCTTTCTCCATCATTCATCATACTTAAAGATCCGGGTTGGCTTGCCAAGTGCTCCACTCATCAGGCAGTGCATTTTGCAACTGAAAATCAGCTCTACAGTGTTGGCCATGGGCAAAAACGCTTTGCATGAACAAAGTTGTAAACCTTTGACTGGCTTCACCAAAGCAGAGGCTCACAGATTTCGCGACTTCCTCTGTGAAGGTTTCACATTCACTTACATCTACTCATAAGACATTGTGATTTCATTACAAGACCGGAGGCTACCATTATGCATATACTTTTATTTGCTGCCCAAACATGCAACCCTTTAAAGAACATTGAATACATCACAAAGTAATTGAATGTTTAGACAAGCAGTATAAGTATCATGTGCACTGCATCATCTTCCTCTTTTATTAGCTGCCCATCACAAGATAAGTATATCAGCTCTGCTTCTCAGTTTTGAAACTCTTTTATATTGTTTTATTATACTTTAATCTTGATAGAGTTTCTATATTTACCAATACTAAGTATTGTCTTCCACTCTATCTCATTTAAGGTATGATTATTACTATTTTATTGTTTAAATTGCTGTTTACTTGATTTATCCATAATTCACAATCCTGCTTATTTGTATACAATTTCGATCGTACTAACATGCCCTCGCTTATGTAGAGAGGGCCAGGTAAGTTTTTTGAGGCTTCTATTTATAAGCTTTTCATTGTAATTTTTAAGTTTTTTTTAGGCTTCTGTTTATAAGCGTTTCATTGTAAATTCTTCCGACTTAATTTCTGGGCCGAGTATTCCGTTCCCAAATTCGTCTATTTTGTACCGAGGGCGCGATCGCAACATATTTCTCGTTGCGCGCCCTCAAAAATAACAACACGCTTAAATATACAACTTGGCGGGTGGCTTTGGCCCCCCGCAACAAAGGAACTCACCGGTAACCGGGCAACACGCATCCCGGCAACAGCCTTCGTTGTGTGCGTCTCATCCGGAGTGTCTCTTCCTGGAAGGCAGGTCCTTCCTCTATGTTGACACTCCGGGCGTGACGCTACCATGGTAACAGCTCGCGCTCGAGCTGAAAGTTGTCAGTTACAGCCAGCGCTTCACCGGAGCAATCGCGCTTGACAAGTTTATCGTATTTTCAGCGCGTTGACTCCCTCTTGTGGCGATTTGTCGTTTTAATCATTACCCATGCTTTTTAACCTTCTTAGGAAGGAAAAAGCAACATAACCAACTTCTACCAAGTGAAAAATCCTTGAATAATCCTTTTTCACGCGCGTATAATATTAATTGGGCATAACAAATACTATGTAATTTAATTATTAATGGACTCTGATCCTATTAACCTCCAAACAAAGGATAATATGGGGGGAAAATATTAAAAAATATATAGAGGAGGAACTCAGATCCTCGGTAAAAGAGGCGGTGGACGCCGCATTAGCTAAGAGGAAGAGGGTAAGCCCCCCTGAGGAGAAGTTTTTCACCCTCTCAGATGGGGACTCCCCTTCTACCTCGGAACCCCATAAACGGGGGAAAGTTTCCCAAAAGAGGAAGCACTTAGATCAGGCCTCTAACCATGCCTTTAACTCAGGTAGCCTCTGCGCTACAACAGAGATTGGTGCTACTTGCAGCACAATAGAGAAAGACCACCTTTCAGGGGCCCAAAGAAGAGTTGCCCATAGCGGCATGATAGAAAGAAGTGACCCTTGTGGCACAAGTGAAAAATGTGATGCCCTTAACCCCTCTGCGGACTACCTTGATTTTGATGGCACACATCTGGATGAGTTTATCTTTGATCCAGAAGATACCCTAGATACTACCGATATGCTGGATCATGACCTAAAACAAGCTTCAACTTCCTCTGGGATCAAGGATCCCTTTGGGGGAGAAATGTTCGACCCCACCACCATGAGGCACCCTCGCAGTGCTGATTGGTGGCCTATGGACCATGAAGCCAAATACCTCAATCAATGGGTCAGGAAAGGCCTTGACAAGGAGACTCGCAACTTAATGAGAAATGAATGTCCCAGGCCCTCTACTGAGGACAAGGTCTGTAACACTCCCAACCTGGACCCAGAATTAATTACATTCCTTTTTAAATATGGGAAAGATCCCAGAAAAGGCATTGAGAAATGTCTTAAACAATGCCAGGATAAACTCCTGGATGTTTTCGGCCCGCTTACATGCATTTTGGACATGGCCGAAGAAGCAAGGAGAAATAACACCCCCGTGAACCTCGACCTCCTGAGAGAGTGGTCTCAGCGTGCCATATGCCTTTTAGGCAATGCGAACTCTAACTTAATTACAGAGAGATTTAAAGCTGTCCTCTTAAGGATGAACCCTAAACTGGCTGATCTGTCCTCCAAAGATGATATGGGCAATGCCAAAGGACTTCTCTTCGGGGATGACTTCGTGAAATCCCTGGGGAAGTACGTCTCAAATTTTACAGCCTTTAGTAAGACTCAAACTAACATGAGAAGAGTATTCAATTCACGCCCCCTTATTGGACGGACTGACAGGAGAGGAACAGCTGTCAGCCGTGGAAATTACAGGTCCAACTTCTTCTCACAAGAACAAAGAGGCCCCTCTGTTTACACCAGAGGTTTTCGCCAAAACTCCAATTTCTTCCCTCAAAGAGGAAGAGGTGCAAGATCCCGTGGCGGAAGATCAAGACCTTCTAACCAAGGATACCAAGGTGAGCATGACTACCTTTCACAAACCATTAAAAGTGGGGGGGAGACTAAGGTTTTTTACCCACAATTGGCAAAAAATAACACAAGACCCCTGGGTTCTGGAAACCGTGTCGGGTTACAAGATAGATTTCTGGGATACCCCAATTCAAAAGAAAATTCATAGGGAAATGTGTGTGAATGTAGATCAAGCAAAGTTGATAGATTCAGAAGTGTCACAAATGTTACAGAAAGGAGCCTTACAGAAGGTTGCCACTCTAGATGCAACGGAAAAGGGTTTCATAAGCTCAATATTTTTGGTAGAAAAGAAAGACAAGGGCTGGCGTCCAGTAATAAACCTCAAAGAGTTAAACACCTTCTTGGTCTACAGACACTTCAAGATGGAAGGTATCCATCTCTTAAGAGACACTTTACAGACACAAGACTGGCTGGTAAAGTTGGATCTCAAGGATGCCTACTTTACAATACCTATGGACAGAGACTGCCAGAAGTACCTCTGCTTCCTTTGGAAGGGAACTCTTGATCAATTCCTTTGTCTACCTTTTGGCCTCTCATCAGCACCATGGTGCTTCACCAAAGTTCTCCGCCCAGTGGTAAGCTTTCTGAGGGAAAGAGGAATTTGCCTCATTATCTATCAGGACGACATTCTCATTATGTCTCAGAGCAAATCAGAGGTACTGACTCACTTATCCTGGACTATAAGTCTCTTTGAAAATGTGGGATTCATTATAAACGCAGAGAAGTCTGTCATGACTCCCTCTCAGGAACTAGAATTTCTTGGTTTCCAGGTAAATACCATCCTGTCACTGCTAGTTTTACCATGCAAGAAAGTATTAAAGATAAAGAAAGAACTGAAGTCAGTCTTATCCAAAGACTCCATCCTTTTAAGGGGCCTAGCACGAGTTCTGGGCCTTCTTTCCTCCTCAATTCAGGCAGTCTCCCCTGATCCCCTCCACTACAGAGCCCTCCAGAGATTGAAGGCATGGGGTTTAAGGAAAGGTCTTTGGTACGGGGACATGCTACCCCTTTCCAAAGACGCCTGAGAGGATCTTCTATGGTGGCAGAAGAACCTAGAAGCTTGGAATGGGAAGGTCATCTTTGGGAACCTGCCGTACTTCATCCTAGAATCAGATGCATGCAACCGTGGTTGGGGAGCCCGGTTAGGAAAAATGGAAACTGGTGGAAAATGGTCACTAGTGGAACAATCTCTTCCCATAAATTGTCTGGAGATGCTAGCGGGTCTGAATGCCCTAATGAGTTTCAGGGAGCAGTTAAAGAATTCCAACACCCTGATTAGTCTAGACAGCTTCTCAGCTGTCTCCTATATAAACAGGTTTATGGGAGCCAAATCCAAGAGTTTATTAGATATAGCAGCTCAAATCTGGTATTTCTGCTGGCAAAACAATATTACTCTCAGGGCAGAATTTATCCCAGGGGTATCAAACGTAAGAGCAGACTGGAACTCAAGGTATCTCAGAGACTTCAGCGACTGGATGCTACATCCAGAGGTCTTTTCCCTGATAGAGAATCTTTGGGGCCCAATACGATTGGACCTCTTTGCCAGCAGACTAACTTGTCAGGTCCAGTCCTAGTTCAGCTGGAGGCCAGACCCGTATGCCCTAGCGGTGGATGCTTTACTACAAGACTGGGGGAAGATGGGGGCTTATGCCTTTTCCCCCTTCTCCATGATACAGAGAGTGCTATGGAAAGTGAGACAAGAACTCAGCAGTATCATTCTAATAACTCCTTTTTGGAAGTCCCAGGTGTGGTTTCCTGGGCTAATGGAACTCTCAATAGACATTCCACGCTTTATCCCAGCATCCTTGGGTCTACTTCTGGGCCCAGACGGAGAGGAACATCCTCTTATTCTAGAAGGGAAAATGAACCTTCTTGCTTGGAGGATCTCAGGGGTTCAGAGAGATATCCTGGCCTTTCAGGAGAGGCTGAAAGCTTACTGGAGGAATCTTGGGCACCAGGCACTAGAAAAAGATACTTGGGCATCTGGAAAAAGTGGTGTAGTTGGTGCTTGGAGAGGAACTTGGATCCCGTGGAAGCCCCTGTTCAACTGGTAGCTAACTATTTAGCACATCTTTTCGATTCAGGTCTTTCCTACAGAACTATAAACTGTTATAAATCCGCAATCTCTTCAGGTCATGCTTTGATAAATAATTTAGCGATTGGTAGTAATGCCTTAATTAAAAGAGTCATGAAAGGGGTTAGATTAAGAAGACCCCCTGAATCACGTTATAATTCTCTTTGGGATGTTAATTTGATTTTTGAACTTTTCTGTAATTGGCAAGACAACATCCTACTTTCTCTCAAGCAAATCTCCATGCAGCTTGCTACTTTACTATGCTTGATCTCCTTTAGGAGGGTTTCTGACATTATTGCCCTTGAAATTTCTAACAGGTTCTATTCTTCTGAAGGTGTTCATTTCGACATTTGGAGGAGAACTAAGACTATGTTGGGATCCATATTTTACCCCTTCTTCCACGATTGTGAAAAACTGTGTGGTTAATTGCATGAAAGAGTATGACATAAAAATTCGTAGTCATAGAGCGGATGGCATTGAGCAATTACTTCTGTCATATGTTAGACCACATAAACTAGTTTCAACTGCTACTTTAGCAGGATGGATTCGCTCAATTATGAACGAAGCAGGTGTAGATCTCGCTAGATTCAGTGCTCACTCTTCAAGAGGAGCTATGGCTAGTAAGGTTTTCTGGGCAGGGGTTCCCTCCCAGAGATTCTTAAAGCAGCTGACTGGTCTAATGCTAGTACTTTCGCTAAGTTTTATTTAAGACCAGTAGAGCATGTTAGTAATGTAGCCTTGAGTGGCATTAAACATGCATAATGGTAGCCTCTGATCTTGTAATGAAATGACGATTCTCAAATTACTATGCAGAGAGAATCTTGATTTCATTAAAGACAACGGAGGCTAACATTATCCCACACTCCTCTCCCGAGGAATTTGGGTTTTTGCATTTAATGTTGTGATTATACTGTCTGGTATTCTTTTGATAATTATTAATGTTTTCACTCATTACGCATAATGCTCATGTTTTTTTCCTTTGCATTCTTTACTCTTTCCAGTACTTCTTTACTGTGAGAATCCTTTCTTTCTTTTTAGATCATAATGCATAAAAGCCTTCTTTCACCGAAGAAGAAGCAATTTACCACTTGGATTGCGCAGCTAAAAGAGGAAGATGATGCAGTGCACATGATACTTATACTGCTTGTCTAAACATTCTATTACTTTGTGATGTATTCAATGTTCTTTAAAGGGCTGCATGTTTGGGCAGCAAATAAAAGTATATGCATAATGTTAGCCTCCGTTGTCTTTAATGAAATCAAGATTCTCTCTGCATAGTAATTGGAGAATCGTCATTCTCTGCACACACAATTCCTGAAGAAAATCCAGGACCGATGGGAAATATTTTTTTGCAAAATGAAGGGCATGATTGGTATTTTGTATACTTAATACTTCTCACTGAGGCTGTTACATGTAGTTGCTGAGGCACTTTATGAATTTTTATTTGGATATTCTTTCTAATGTACTGTGTAGGACTGACGATGTTTATATGGTACTATGGGCAGAAATGCGTCATTGTATTTAGCATTTAGTTTAAAAACACCAAAATATTGATTGAGGCAAGGCATTCATTTCGAAGTATACATAAATGCCTCCTATAAAATATTTATTGGTAGTTGGTTTAAAAATATAAACTTACCTGCTAACAATAAGGCTTGTGCATACACAGCTTTGCATGGAGATTGTTCAGAGAATTTACAGAGATAACTATAGAGCTTTCATCCTTTATTGATGGTAGGTAAAAGCTAAGTTGCCTATCCATGGCGTTTATTTGTTAAAGCACGTTTGATGATGTAGTCTCAACTGCTGTAGAGAAATGGTGTTTTAGTCCTTTTCATTACCATGTGTGTAAATATATATTTATGTTTCAAAAGAAAGATGCAAAAAGAACAATTGATGGATGGAATGCTGAACAATGTCAAACATTCACCCCAGTACAGAGATCTGGGCCTAAATCCATCGTTTTTTTGTTCAGCATGCCATTTCAACTTGGACCCAGCCATATGGAAATCAGTTGTGACTCTGCTCCCCATGGGGACAGTCCAGCCCGAACTGCCAGGCCATGTCCTCCCTGGACTGGAAACAAGCATCCTGGGACCAGTTTTGGAGTATTACCCTTCATCAGCCAGGCTAGCTTGACTCCAGCGGGACCCACATCCGGGCATACCCGGCCCATGTAGGACGACAAATGCAAAAAGAACAATTGATGGACCGAATGCTGAACAATGTCGAACATTTACCCCCAGTACAGAGATCTGGGCCTAAATCCATTGTTTTTTTGCTCACCATTCCATTCCAGCTTGGACCCAGCCACATGAAATCAGTCTTGTCCCTGCTCCCCAGTGGTTCAGTCCAGGCCGAACTGCCAGGCCAGGTCCTCATTGGACCATAAACATGCATCCTGGGACCAGTTTTTGGGTATTAAACCATATCAACCAGGCTGGAGTCCATCCTCTTTTTGTATTGCTATAGTCGCCCTAAGTGGGAAGGGAATGCCCAGATGTGGTCATGTGCTCACTATACCACTGGATTCAAGCTAGCCTGCCTGATGAGGGGTGATAACCCGAAAGCAGTCCCAGGATGCTTGTTTTCCGGTCCGGGGAGGACCTGGGCTGGCAGTTCGGGCTGGACTATTGTCATGGGGAGCAGGGTCAAGAATGACTTGCATATGTCTGGGTCCAAACTGTAATGGCATGGTGAGCAAAAAAATGATGGATTGTACCCAGATCTGTGACTGGCATTTCGTCCATCATCTTTTTGTATCAAAAGAAAGATGGACAAAATATGGAATACTTAAACGTCTGATTGTGAATGCCCACAGATGAAGGTACTATAGGCCTTGTTAAATAAACATCTGATTAATTAGAATGATTTTAATCTGTCTTTAATTGAAAGTTCTTTTTCAGAATTTATCAAACATGGATTTCTTGCCTATATGAGATCCGTTTTAATCAAATAGTAAATACGATACGTTTGAATAAATCAGTTTAAAATATATATATTTGAAGAACAAATATATAGATTTTTGTAGTTTTTGTTTGTAGTATGCATTCTTGCTATTTTTTAAGTTTTCGAATATAAGCAAACAAAAAAAGAATAAAAACATAAAAATAGATTGATTGTAAAGAAGTTTAATAGTATATCCTTTTAATTGAAAAAACAAGCCACATCGTGGTAAGGGAGGTCAAGAGGCGGGAGTCATAGGAGAGGAATAGGTTATGGCATGAGTAGGTGATGTGGGTAATGGCAGTGTCTGGATGTTCCCTATTGTAACAAAATCAGAATTCTGATAAAGCTGTAAGTTCTAACAGAGGGGCATATTTACAAGGGCATTGCACCACTGGAGCGTCACTTTTTAGGACGATCCAGTGGCACAATGCCCTGCTCCATATTTACAAAGTGGCGTTAAGTCACTTTGCATGGCTTAACGCCACTTTGTAAATATCGTACCCTTTCACGCAGGTATATGTGTAAAAGGGGCATGCAATGGGTGTTGCTGTGAGCATTCCACCGCAAAAACCCATTGCTTTTTGATGCTGCCCCGGATTTACAAGAATCTGTAAAACTGAGGCAGTGCCAAAAATTAACGCCACTGAAAAGTAGGCGTTAAATTGGCATAACGAGGAGAAATACTTTTATTTCTCCTCGTTTTTGCTTTTTCTATGTGTGCTGCATTTTGCAGCACACATAGAAGGAGCAAATCGCCTTTAATGATTATTTATGTGCAGGAAGGTGCCCCTTCCTGTACATAAACAATCATCCCTGCAACACAGACACCCTTGCACCTTGGTGCAAGGGTGACTGCATTGCATGGATGATTTCCTGCAACGCAGGCACCTTTGCACCATGGCGCAAGGGTGTCTGTGTTGGTGCTAAGCAGCTTTTTTTAGCGGCAGCACAAGGTAAAGCACAGGGGGTGCGGTATTCTTGTGAATATGACGCATCCCTGCGTTTTTTAAATGAATTACCGCAGCACTACTAAATTGCTTGCAGCGCTGCGCTGCGCCATTTCTTTGTGAATATGGCCCGTGTTTAAAATGTGTGATTTTCCTCCAAAAATCAATGTGTTTAAAATATGTGATTTTCCTCAAAAATTAAAACAAACAGTAATTAAAACAACACCGGAAATATTCACATAGAAACGGCCAAAGGGCTGATTCAGCAAAATACCATGGACAGTGGAAGTGGCGTCATGCATCCTCTGACCCCATAGGGTTCACTATTTGACCCACTCTGTAGCCTTTTAATGACCCTTCGGTTGCCTGTTAACTACTTCTTGTTTGTTGGAAATAGGCTATTCTAATGACAAGGTCTGAGAACTACAGAAACTGAAAAGCTTTCGTAGAATCTTCTTTTTTTCTGGTCCTACCTCTCTTTTCATGTCCTTTGTGCCCAAGTCGAGTAGCAAGTGCAGTGTCAGGGGTCTCAAAGGACAAGCCCTCAATACGCTAACTGACTTCCATGAGTCTGCAACCCCCTTAGGTAAATATGCCACAACTCTGGCAAATGTCCCTTGGATGCGCATGTTAAGTAATTTCCTCAAATAAATGTTCTTTTGTGAAGTTTTTGGAACATCTCCAGTATGTGCCCCATCAGACCACCCAGCCCCCGAACGCACTGTTTTCATTCTACTTAAACCACAGGAGTCGACTTTTCTGTACAGCATATGCCTACACTGAACAAAGATTGTTACAGGTAAGTAACTTTTCTACACTAAGTCCCCGTCATTCATTTGAATGGGTCTAGATACTCTGCACCTAAATGCAGGTGATCAGTACAAATAGTAGTCACTGATTGAATGGGCATGAAAAATGATTTTTCTCGAAGAGCTTCTTCTTGTCTATGGTGGTGATATCTGCGTCTCAAAGATGGAGCTGTGCTAAGTGAACCAGGAGCATTCAGGAAAAAGGAGCTGTGGTGAAGGCAGCTTGGAACATTGGATCTGTGAGAACATTTTTGAGACGGCTGCTGCTCCCCAGTTTCCGGTATTCATTCAATTATTATAACTGAATTATGGGGGAGAAGAAGGCCGTCTCCTCCCAGTTGCATCAGGGAAAAGCCACAGAAATGAAACCGGAGCAGACTCCAATACGATCTGGCCAACTGCCTGGGCTATGGCAGGGTCATCTACAACTCGAAGAGCCTCCGGGGAGTCAGAGGCCTAGATGGAGCGCAGAACGGATCCAGAACTCCTAGGAAGACTCTGCAGTGAGTCACAGACCCCCGCCAAGGAACAGAGGGTGCTCGGACTGCGCGCAGGCCGCCTGAGTGTTTAGTCAGAAAGGGATCTGTCCCTCTAGACAGTCAGAGATTGAGCAACGCAGGCAGCAGCAGCAGAGCAAGCTGTAACTTAGTAGCGTCAGGTCACTAGGGAGCATATTAACAACGAGGCGATAAGCAATTATCGCCGCTTTAGCGTCCGTTTTCGGACGGAAAGCGGGGATAATTCTATCGCCTAATCAGCAAGGTCACGCTATCGCGTGAATCCTTGCACTATCGCCTCTTTCCCCAACGCCCATCCTTGCATCTCTAATGAGATGCAAAGTGGGCGTTACTGGCGTACCCCGGATGGGCTACGTTGCAAATATCGCCGATGTTCACATCGCGATATTTACAAGGTAGCCCACAGGATTATAGCAGACGTTAGATTTTGGCGAAAACGGCCGTTTCGCCAAAATCTAACGTCTGCTATAATCCTGACTTACCTATGTTAGGCATAGGAGGTGGATTCTGCTGATACGACCACAGGGTCGTATCAGCAGAGTTATCGCCTTTTGTAGGGAACATCGCTGGAAAACCAGCGATGTTCCCTGCAAAAGGGCGATAACCTCGCTATCTCTGGAATTTTTATCGCCCTGGAGTAACGCGTTGTTAATAACGCGCTACCAGGGCGATAAATGCCAGAGATAGCCTGCGATAATATAATTATCGCTAAGCACGGCCAGCGATAATTATCGCTGGCCGTTGTTAATATGCCCCTAGAATGGGGCGGATTTGGCCCGTGCTCCAGATCTATTTGTCGCCTGCCTACCCACTGTGGACCCCACCACCATAGCTGTTAAATGTTCTAGGAAGCATCACACAGGAAAAAACACACAGAAACACTGCTCCCTAACACGGTCATTTATTTGTCGATCTACCTTTCAGTACAAAGCACCCTTTGAAGCAATGCACGAACCTACATGTTTGCTAAAATATTTAAATCTGAATTTCTATGAATGAATATTCATAGAAATATATATATGTATATCTTCACCACACTTCCACCAGGAACTGCCGAACTCTTTAGGGACTGGTGCCTCAATCGTGAGGGTGGACTCACACAAACACAACCACCAGTGTTTAATTTGAGCCAGTGGTTTCCAGTACTTAGCTCCGGCACTTAATCATAAACACGGGCCCTTTGCATGAGCACCAGTTAAGGACACATTCATTTATGGTAGGCACGGGGAGATTAAATGATTTGCCCAGAATCACAGGCTGTTGAGCCGACACCAAGACTCGAACCTGCTTCCCCAGCTCCGAAGTCAGCAGTTCTGGCCATTACGCCACATCCTCTCCCCACTTTCATGGCTAGTAGTTGGTTCTGTTTTAAACTGCGCTAACATGAGAAATGGACTGGTGCAAAGTGCCTCCTGAACAGAGCCCTGGCACTTATCTTTTTACAAATTAACCACCGACAACCACACTACCGAAAGAACGGCACGAACCACTCAGCGAGTTCTCAAATATTGAAATTTATTCCAAGCAGATGCGTTTTGGCAGAAATGCCTTTTTCAATCCTTGTTAAACGAATGATGACAATTACAAGTATTTAAATATATCCAAAATGGGTCCCATTGGACGATGTGGCTAGCAAAAGAGGACTGCTGCAGTTTAAGTGAAATACTCTGTTTTTCAGTTGCCATCACGGCATGTATAATCAAAATTAAAAACCCAATGGGGGTGCCCACGTACTCTCTGTTGCCCATAATCAAAGTTCCAATAACCCAGTAAATCGTTAAGCCTTCAATGGGTATAAGACGTGGTTGCATCAATTACTTGCATGCGTGTCACTAAATTATGCAGTCTGCCTGCACTGTTCCGCCCATGTGGGCTACCAATTTTCCCCCAGGGGAGCGGTGTCCCTTCGAGCACGATAATTATCAATATGCCCCCCTCGTTACAGCCGCAAATGTCAGATAACATGAGCACATACCAGCAGGTGTTGGTCCGATCGCAGTGTGCCGAGACGTATTTAAACATTCTGATTGTAACATGCCGAAAGTCAACCAAAATTGTAAAAGGCGAATGCTGAAACACGTTTGTTGGGCGAATAAATCGTGTCTGCAACCTGTGAGTGCTCCTCATCTCTTTTGTTGGCGGTTTTGTTGTAGACTTAAAGACGCGAGACCATGCTCACGTAAGGAGGCACCCCCGTTCTGCAATAGTGTTCGGAGGCAATTCAAACTATGCTGCCAGAAATGCACCACAGCCTTAAAGACTCACACCCACCAACCTTGTGTTGGGACATTATCAAATGGTTGGGCACTGGTTACTAAACCATTGCCTGTGGGTGTGCAGCAGAGAAATAGTTAATGGCGGTGAACGAGGGAGACAGAGTTTCACTTTGAAATTGTGTGCTGTTACCTTCTGGCACACGTTGCTGCAATTGTGGACTGTTGTGAATCCAGCTACAACATGTGCCTCACATCCACTGAGGAATGACACCTACTTAAGGTAAAATGACTGCATGAGTGCCATCAGCAGAATTAATGCAAACTGAGGACAGTCCTCTTTTGCCGTTTATCATATATTCTCCAATCGCAGTGTGCCGAGATGTATTTAAACATTCTGATTGTAACATGCCGAAAGTCAACCAACATTGAAAAAGGCGAATGCCGAAACGAGTTTGTTGGGCGAATGAATCCTGTGTCTGTAACCCCTGAGTGCTCCTCATCTCTTTTGTCAGAGGCTTTGTTGTGGATTTAAAGACACAAGACCATGCTCGTGTAAGAAGGCACCTGTTCTGCAATAGTGTTCGGCGGCAGCTCATTGGCTTTGGGACTTTGTATAGAAACACAAATGATGGAGCGATTCCAACAGAGAGGATACCCACAAACTATTCTTATAGCTGCCTCACAAAGAGCTAGAGCACAAAAGAGGGAGACAGTACTATTTGATGCCAAATTCCTGGATAAAAGGAAGCAAAACAAAAACCAACCACATAGATTATCACAATATATAATTCAGAACATCAGAGAGTTCGACAGACGCTACAAAGGCATTGGCATTTAATCAGAGAGGATTCCATCTTGGGCTCATTGGTAACAAACCATTCCCAGATCACCTATAGGAAATCAAAGTCTCTCAGAGACTACTTGGTCAGAAGTTACCCAGACACAGGTTCTGTTAAAAAACCTGGCTGACTCCTAAGGAAGGTTTCAAAAAATCTACTCTCTCTTCAAAAGAAATATCAAAATCAAGGGCAATTTTACCTGTAAGTCCAGCTTTGTAGTTTACATTGTCAAATGCTCATGTAAAAAATTGGATGTGGGGAGTACCACTCTACCTGTCCATCAACAGATACTACAACACATTAGAGCCATTACTGATACAAACTGCAGCTATCCAGTTGCACGTTGAGAAATGTCAACAAAGCGATCCAACAGACCTAAAATCTGTTGCATAGCACAGGTTCCCAGAAATCGGAGAGAGAGAGATTGGGAAAAAGAGCTTTGTAAGCTGGAAACATATTATATACTGGAGCTAGACAGCAATTGGCCACATGGTTTCAACATAGATGAGGAACTGTATACTTGCCTTTACTAATATCTGACCCATCTCGTAGTATACCCTCAGTGCGCTGTTGTATTTTTCATGTAAGATTTTAACGTTACGAAATAAGTACACAGGTGGTTGGGGTCTAGTTAGTTTTTACTACACACTACTAGCATTTGACCGCATTAGCAATATCTCCGGCACTTTCATGTTATATTCAAGATTTTGTTTTTGTTTTTTTGCACTATTAGGTTGAGTGGTACTATGATATTATAATACACCCACTTGGGAGTGTTATCAGCATATGTGTGCAATATTAATTGTCCATTTTTGCATTACATAGTATCATTATGAGTTTTGAGACATACACATATCATTGCATTTACAGTTTAATTTGAATATTATTTGATATGTCAGAGTGATTGGAGATGTTATATTCTAAACATTGTATAAACACCAGGTGTCCTGCATTGGCAGATCGATGTGGTCGAGCATTGAGAAATGGTTGGTTGTATGTTTACACATATTTGCACTGAGCACTTTATATAGTGTATTGAATTATTCTTGACTTTTATCGTGTATGCCATCTTGCCCATCGTTTTTTATTTAACATTATGGCTAGATGGATTTATGTTCAGGTATTTCATGCAATGAAATATGAATTACAGTCTAAGTTAGAGTATACAGCAATTGCATTCAATGCAGAACTCGTTTTTATAGCTGTCCAGATATTCTGTAAGATAGGCATTTTTTTAGGTACATACCTGAAATTGGAAAATAATGTGTTTGTCATAATGTTTATATACGTTTCTGCTGCTAGGACGCTCATAAATGTATTTTGAACTATGCTGGAAATGCATCTAGCTATGTCTTTGAATATATTCAAAGATGGCGCTCAAATGTTGAAGGCCGAGTGCACTTTGTATTTTCCCATTTATGTTTCCATGTATTGTCATGGGACACTATTTAAATATAAAAAAAAATGGCGCTCATCATCGTGAGCAAGGTTGCGAGGCAGCAACTGAAAGGTGTTGACTGGTCGTTTCTTGTAATAAATCCACCTCTGGGATTCATTGTTTGGAGTGCCGCTCTCTTTTTTTTAATCAGATTTGAGACTTTTGTGTATGTATGTGTGTATGTATGTATATATATATATCTATATATATGAAAAGAAAAGGTTGCCCCAAGTTGAGCCGCACTCCCACAAGGTAAGTAAAGATTAGGGGAAGTCAAGTTGTGCCCATTGCGTCCAACAGTCCTGACGCGTTTTGAGCATGCGCTCTTCATCAAAGGACACCTGCAAAGAACCACCAGCATACGTTATTCCAGTATCTTCCCTTTATTTTATTTCAAATTACAAGCACGCTCAGGTGAGCATATCACTAAGCATTTTGGGACTGGAAGTTCATTCACGTATTTACCCAAGTGGGCTGCTGGCAGGTTGCAGTTGTGGCGAAAACAATCCGGTGCACATACAAGCACTGCCCCCAGTGCTAACAATCACCTTCTGCTCCGTTTAGCACTGTACAGATTCACACCACGGATCCGCCCTCTCAGCGGCGGTGTCGGCTCGCGACCAGGCGGGCCGCAAATATGAAAAGAAAAGGTTGCCCCAAGTTGAGCCGCACTCCCACAAGGTAAGTAAAGATTAGGGGAAGTCAAGTTGTGCCCATTGCGTCCAACAGTCCTGGCGCGTTTCGAGCATGCGCTCTTCTTCAAAGGACACCTGCAAAGAACCACCAGCATACGTTATTCCAGTATCTTCCCTTTATTTTATTTCAAATTACAAGCACGCTCACGTGAGCATATCGCTAAGCATTTTGGGACTGGAAGTTCATTCAAGTATTTACCCGAGTGGGCTGCTGGCAGGTTGCAGTTGTGGCGAAAACAATCCGGTGCACATATAAGCACTGCCCCCAGTGCTAACAATCACCTTCTGCTCCGTTTAGCACTGTACAGATTCACAGCACGGATCCGCCCTCTCAGCGGCGGTGTCGGCTCGCGACCAGGCGGGCCGCAAATATGAAAAGAAAAGGTTGCCCCAAGTTGAGCCGCACTCCCACAAGGTAAGTAAAGATTAGGGGAAGTCAAGTTGTGCCCATTGCGTCCAACAGTCCTGACGCGTTTCGAGCATGCGCTCTTCATCAAAGGACACCTGCAAAGAACCACCAGCATACGTTATTCCAGTATCTTCCCTTTATTTTATTTCAAATTACAAGCACGCTCAGGTGAGCATATCGCTAAGCATTTTGGGACTGGAAGTTCATTCAAGTATTTACCCGAGTGGGCTGCTGGCAGGTTGCAGTTGTGGCGAAAACAATCCGGGGCACATACAAGCACTGCCCCCAGTGCTAACAATCACCTTCTGCTCCGTTTAGCACTGTACAGATTCAAGGCACGGATCCGCCCTCTCAGCGGCGGTGTCGGCTCGCGACCAGGCGGGCCGCAAATATGAAAAGAAAAGGTTGCCCCAAGTTGAGCCGCACTCCCACAAGGTAAGTAAAGATTAGGGGAAGTCAAGTTGTGCCCATTGCGTCCAACAGTCCTGACGCGTTTCGAGCATGCACTGTTCATCTATTTCTATTCAAAAAGCGTTTTTTCTTTTGCCAATATCTTTGGCACCATTTGACGAATCTTCGTGAAATTTTCAAAACTAATGGCCCGCTCAGGACAGCTCCTGTCTTGTAAGTTTCGGGGTGATTCGTCAAGCGGGGGTCGAGAAAAAAGGGTGGTCCCAAAACGCGTTTTCCCCATGTTAATTTCTATAGGAAACTTTAGACAAGGCTACAGCCCGAACTACTGAACGGAATTACACCAAATTTGGCAAAAAGGTAGCTCTTGGTCCAGAAAGCGCCCATTTTTTAAAATGGTGTACATCTGTTCAGTAATTTTTTTAATATTAAAGGAAAAAGAAATTTATATATCTGGGCGGAGCCTAACAACACATCTCATCGTGAGATCTGATTGGCTGTCAGCACTTCATCCAAGAAGTGTTGGCAGCCATCTTGGGACCAATATACATGATAGCACCCCATTAAAATGCATTGTAGTGAATGGAAGGTTTTGAGGGTCACCAAAAGGAGAACGTATAAAGGGTGATAAGACTTTAGTTACATTATAAATCATTTGTTGATGGTACCATACTAATTTTAGGAATTGTGGTGTGTTCTAAGGTGATTTTACCCTGTGAAAAAGCCTTCTGCTGGGATATCATGAATCATGTTTGAGAGAAAACTATTTTCTCATACTTTTCCCATAGAGGTTTGGAAGGTGATCTAGAAGCTAAAATGAGAGCATATTTTCTGTAAATTCACATTATCTTTCTCAGTCATGTGAGAATGAAGTCTGACATTCTCAGTAAAACATGTACATCCAATAAGGGCAGAGACTGTCAGTTGATTCCTTTGTGTTCTACTGCAGCTTCCCAGAGTGTTCTAAAGAACAACTAGAGCGCTAACAGTCTTACTTATGACAAAAGTATGGCACACCTGAAGCCATCTTGATTGGAATAAACTGGTAACTCTTAAAACATTTAATTTAAAAAGGAACAAAATGAGGGGGTTCATTTTGCCATAGAAATTATGATTAGTGCTGCAGAAAGAAAAATTAGGGCACATTTTGAGTGACTTGTCAAATCCTCTTCTATTTCATTAAACAATCCTGACATGCAGACTGAAACATGCACTTTCAATACCAGCAGCAGACTTCCCTGGTGAGCAGTAGCTTTACTACAGTGATCTAATGAGCAACTAGAGTGCTAACATTCTGAATTTATGGCAAATGTGTGACACATCTGAATGCCTTCTTGATGGAATCAAAGTAATAAACTGAAAGCATTTCCTACTGAGGAGACTGCAGTAAATGAGGAAATTAGGAAACTTAATAGCAAATAAGTCTCCCAAGATGGCCACCAGAGACAAAAGAGCCCAAATGTAGCACAAATATCACCCAGATGTAGCCCACGTATAGCCCAATGACAGAAGTGTGCAAAACACTTTTTATTTTTTGTTTTTTTGCAGTTTTATATAGTGCAGACTGGTCAGGTATTGGAGTGCTTTACATGAGCATTGGTTACATCACACAAGGACAAATTCATTTTGGTTGTAGACATGGGAGATTAAGTGATTTGACCAGAATCACAGAATGACGAGCTGAAGAAGAAACTCCAACCTGGTTCCCCAGTTGCAAAGTCTGCAGCTCTGGAAGTAACACCACATCCTCTCCCCTAAGTGCAACATTTAATCAAGAGGTCAACTGGATAAAAAAACATAAAGATAACAAATAATTTAAAAGTGCTTTGTCGCTATTTGAAAACTCAGAAAATATGTCCTCATTTTAGTTTTTTACAGCACTAACCATAATTTCGATGCAAATAAGACCCTCTCATTTCTGTAATTTCTAAAGGAAATGCTCTAGGTATTACAGTTTTGATTACATCAAGATGACGTTAGGCGTGCCACACTTTTGTAATAAATATAGAATGTTAGCAATCTAGTTGTTCATTAGGATACTGTTGAGAGGCAGAGGCCAGGAGCACTGACTCAGAAAATTGAAGGCAGGTAGGAGGGTGCAGAGGCAACAATTTGACCACACTGGGCAGGCAGGAAGGGCAGTGGCAGCACAACAGACTATGGAGGGCAGTGGAAAGGGGGGCAGGGGCAACAAACCAACAATGCAGGACAGGCAAGAGAGGCTGTGGCAATATAATAGACCATTGTGGGCAGAAGGAAGAGGCAGTGGTAGTACAACCATACATGCCAATAGACCCGATTCCGCCAGGAAACGCCCAATGTTTTTAAGCCCAAATGGGCTTTATTTGATCTGTCTCCTGTCTACAATCTCCTCTTTTTCAATACCCCAGTTTTTTTTCAAAATCTCCCTCTTACCAAGTTCAAAATGTTAGCAAGTATGGTACATTGGATCATGGAAGGCAGGAGGAATTGGGGTAGGGACATGGACTCAGATAACAGAGGACAGGAGGGACATGGACAGGTGCACCAAACTGACCTTACAGGGCAGGCATCAGGGTTTGCAGCAGCACAATAGACCACACAGGGCAGGCGGGACAGGAGTGCAGCACAATAATCCATGGAAAGCAATAGGGAGGGGACAGGACCATGCACATGGACAACAGAGTACAGAGGGGAAAGAGGCAATGGCAGCTAGCTGACCATAGTGGACAGACAGGAGAGAAAGCTGCAGCATAACGGACCATAAAGGGCAGGAGGGAGGGATCAGGGGCATTACAATGGAACAGACAAGCCAGGAGGGAGGGAATAGGGGTCTGCACATGGAAAACAGAGGGCAGGGCAGGAGCAGCAAGCTGACCATGGAGGTCAGGCAGGATGGGCACTAGAAGCAAGACACACCATGGAGAGCAACAGTGAGACTATAATGGCATACACACAGACCATGGAGGGAAGGAGGGAGGGGGTCAGGGGCAGCTAGCTGACCACACAGGGAAGGTGGGAGGGGCCGTGGCAACACAGAAGACCATGCATGACAAGCTGGAGGGTTAGTGGCAGCACAATGGCCATGATGGGCAAGAAGGAGGGGGCAGGGGCATGCACAAAGGACCATGGAGGATAGAAGGGAGGGGTAGGAGCTGGGCACAGACAAGAGAGTTCAGGGGAAGGGGCCTCACAACAGACCACGGGGCAGACAGGAGGAGCAGTTGCAGCACAACAGACCAGGGAGGGCAGAAGGGTGTGGCGGTAAAATGGACCATGGAGGACAGGAGGAAGGGGATAAGGGCATGGAACGTGGACAGGCAGGGTGGAGGTGGCAGGGACAGGTTACAGTCATCTGACAATGCTAGGCAGGTAAGAGGGGAGTGGCAGCTCAACAGAACACTCAGAGTAGATAGGAGGGGCAGGTCCATGGAACATGGTGGGCAAAAAGGATGGAGCAGGGGCATGCACACAGACATCAGAGAGCAGGGGGAAGGAGAGTAGGCGCAGCAAGCTAAGCACAGAGGCTAAGCAGGAGGTCAATGATGGGGCATAGAATTGGGCAATGGAGGGCAGGAGGAGTGGACTGGGATATCATGCTAAATGGAGGGCAGTGGCAGCACATCAGACCATGCATGGCAGGAGGGAGGAGGCTAGTGCATGGATTCAGACAACAGAGGATAGAGAGGAGGTGGATGGGGCAGCAAGCTAACTGTTCAGAGAAGGCGGGAAGGCCAGTGGCAGAACAACGGCCACACAGGGCTGTAATGAGGGAGCAGGGGCATGGACTTGGACAATGGATGGCGGGGAGGCAGGAGCAGCAAGCTTGGGTGGGGGCAGCACAATGCCAGGCCAGGCCCTGCTTCCAACCCCCCACCATCCATTGTGATAGGCATCTTACTTAACGTTAAAAAAAAACTAGAAATTTGCTGAAAAAAACACATATTACAGGGACTTTATAGTTAGACTCAGATTTCACTCGTACAAAACCAGTGAAATTCAGCAGTTATAGTTACCTGAGCTAACTATAACTTACGCCCCCACAATGCACTGCTTATGACCTCAGACATTACATCATTCATGACACGGTCAGTGACATCTCAAATGAGCTGTGAATGGAATGGAACTATAATCGCTAGAACTTTATTTAGGGATATTGTGTGTATATTAACACCCCTTTTTTTCTTTACTTTCGTGTAAGAACCACTATAATAAGCAACGCGCCCAGATCAATATGGCCGATAGCCTTTCACTTTAAAGTAATGTGTAGTCCATTGTTTATGTTGATGTTTGCAATCCTAAGTATGTTTATTATGAACAAGTCACGTTGACGAACATACAGGTACGGCGGTCACGGGGCAAGATATGCTGAAATGACATTGTGTGCATATTAACACTTATTTTCTTTTCTTTATTGTATCAATTCCTGAATTTTCACATCGTGACCAGGCCAATATGGCCGCCAGCTTTTTGGATTAAAGTAATATGTAGTCCTTTGTTAATGTTGGCAACTGGAGGCATTTGTACATTTAAATAAGGAAGCTACAATGACGTCTTGTATCGTTATCAAGGTTCGGACGAGCCGAAACGCGTGGATCGCGTCCTTTGCAGATTAAATACTTCCAAACTACAACCCGAGTGCTGATTCCTTCCTTGTATGAGTGAGAGGAGATTGAATACATATATATAAAATTCACTGAAAAAACCACAGGTTTCAGGGACGCTATAGTTAGAAATTAGCATTTAAAAAACCTTAGATATTCACTGAAAAAAACACGGGTTTTAGGGACGTTATAGTTAGTCTGACATTTCACTCGCACAAAACCAGAGAAATTCAGCCGTTATAGTTAGCTGAGCTAACTATAGCTCACGCCCCCGCAATGCACTGCTGATGACGTCACATATTACATCACTCATGACTTGGTCAGTGACATCACTGATGACATCTCAAATGACATCACTGATGATATCACTGATGACATCATCCAGTGACTGTGAGTGTTTCTAAAAGGTTTAAGAATGTGATATATATATGATGATTCAGTCAGTGTGTGACTGACTGTATAAGTGAGTGATTATACATGTCTGGGTGAATGTATGGGTGAGTGACTAATCTGTGTGAATGTCTGTATCAGTCTGTCAGTTGGTGTGTAAGTGGCTGCATGGGTTGGTGAATAGGTACATGAGTGTCTATATGGGTTATTGATTGGTTGTCTGAGTACCTGTATGGGTGCCTGAGTGTCTGTGTGTTGTGTGACTCCCTGCATGGATGTGTGAGTGGGTGATTCACTGGGTATATGGGTTCATGAGTGCGTCTGCGAGGGGCTGTATGGGTGAGTGAGTGTGCATATGGCTGTGTTGGTGAGTGAATGGATATCTCAGTGGTATATGTGTGAGTAACTGCATATGTGAATGGCAGTATATGTGAGTATTGGAGTATATAAGCGACTGTATGTGAAAGTGAGTGATTGTGAGAGTGGATGTATGGGTGAGTGTGTGCTTGTGTCAGTGATTGTATAAGAGAGTAAGTATGTGTTAGTATCTGTGAATAAGTGAGGTAGTGTGTGTATAACTGTGTAGGTGATTAAATGGCATTGTGATTGACTCTTTGGGTGACTGACTAGGTGTGTGAGTAACTCTATGGGTGAGTGGCGATGTGTGAGTGTCTGTATGGGTGTATGAGTGCATATTATAGTGGCTGTATTGATGAGTGACTGCATGTATGAGTGACTGTATGGGTGAGTGAGTGGATGTGTGTGTAGACCTATGAATCAGTGAGTGGGTATGTACTAACTGGTATAGGTGTGTCTATGGTTTCGAGAATGGTAGTCTGTATTTTAGAGTGGGTGTATGAAAGGTTATATTAGGGTGTGAGTAGGGGCATCAGAGATTAAGTGGATGATGCTATCAGTGATGTCATGAGTGATGTCATTTGAGATGTCATCAGTGATGTCACTGACCATGTCATGAGTGATGTAATATGTGATGTCATCAGCAGTGCATTGTGGGGGCGTGAGTTATATATATATTCACTGAAAAAACCATAGGTTTTAGGGACAGTTATAGTTAGTTGGACATTGCACTCGTACAAAACCCGTGAAATTCCCCTGTTATAGTTAGTTCAGCTAACTATAACTCGTGCCCCCGCAATGCACTGCTGATGACGTCACATATTACATCACTCATGACATGGTCAGTGACATCACTGATGACATCACTGATGACATCTCAAATGACATCACTGATGACATCATCCAGTGACTGTGTTTCTGTAAAGTTTAAATATGTTTAATATATATAGGGAAAGGCGTATTGAAGAATGAGTGGGTGTATAAGTGTCTGAATGGATGATTTAGTACGTGCGTGACTGACTCTACAAGTGAGTGATTAAACGTATCTTACTGAATGCATGGGTTAGTGACTAAACTGTGTGAATGTCTGTATCCGTCTGTTGGTGTGTAAGTGGATGCATGGATTTGCGAATAGCTACATGAGTGTCTATATGGGTTATTGATTGGTTCTCTGAGTATCTGTATGGCTGCCTGAGTGTTTGTGTGGGTGGGGTGTGTGTGACTCTATACATAGATGTGTGAGTGGGTGATTCACTGGGTGCATGATTTCAAGAGTGCATCTGTGCTGGACTGCTTGGGTGGGTGAGTGTGTGTATGGGTGTGTTAGTGAGTGAATGTATATCTCAGTGGTACATGTGCGAGTAACTACATATGTAAAAGGCAGTATATATGTGTGTTAGAGTATTTAAATGGCTATAAGTGAGAGTGTGTTATTGTGAGAGTGGCTGTATGGATGCGTGTGTGCTTGTATCAGTTATTGTATAAGAGCGTAAGAATGTGCTAGTATTTGTATGAGTAAGTGAGCTGGTGTGTGTATAACTGTATAGGTGAGTAAATGGGTGTGTGATTAATTTTTTGCATGACTGACTAGGTGTGTGAGTACCTCTATGGATGAGTGGCGGTGTGTGAGTGTTTATATAGGTGTATGAGTGCATATGATAGTCCTGTACTGAGTGACTGTAAGTATGAGTGACTGTACAGGTGAGTGAGTGGATGTGTGTGTAGACCTAAGAATCAGTGAGTGGGTATGTAGTTTTTGGTGTTGGAGTGTCTATGGTTTTGAGAATGGCAGTCTGTAATTTAGAGTGGGTGTATCAAAAGTTATATTAGGGTGTGAGAAGATGCATGAAATTATCACATGGATGATGTCATCAGTGATGTCATTTGAGATGTCATCAGTGATGTCATCAGTGATGTCACTGACCATGTCATGAGTGATGTAATATGTGACGTCATCAGCAGTGCATTGCGAGGCGCGAGTTATAGTTAGCTGAACTAACTATAACAGGGGAATTTCACGGGTTTTGTACGAGTGCAATGTCCAACTAACTATAACTGTCCCTAAAACCTATGGTTTTTTCAGTGAATTTCAAAGGTTTTTTAAATGCTAATTTCTAACTATAATGTGTCTGAAACCTATGTTTTTTTCAGTGAATTTCAAAGGTTTTTTAAATGCTAATTTCTAACTATAACGTGCCTGAAACCTATGGTTTTTTCAGTGAATTTCAAAGGTTTTTTAAATGCTAATTTCTAACTATAACGTGCCTGAAACCTATGGTTTTTTCAGTGAATTTCAAAGGTTTTTTAAATGCTAATTTCTAACTATAACGTGCCTGAAACCTATGATTTTTTAAGTGAATTTCAAAGGTTTTTTAAATGCTAGTTTCTAACTATGCCAACAGAGGTAGGACATGTGAAGAAAGAAGAAATAACGCACAGAAAGAAGCAAAAGATGTGCAGAAAGAACCAACAGAGGAGCAGAAAGAGGCCTTGTTGCAAAATCATCCTGTGCCCACAACTTTTTCAGATGGGTACTGGTGGTAACTGACTCTGACTAACCAGAGCCAGTGCGCGTTTGCACAGTGGTGAAGGGAGGGGGGGCTGAGGTGACATGTGTGCAAAAGCGCCCCGTGGCGCGTTTTAAGTTGCGGGATTAAGTCCCCTTGAATCCTGAGGGTCCCTGGGGCCCAACTAGCCCCCCAGGTACCTACAGTTAGGACCACAGAGCTGAGTTGCAGAGAGGCGTTCCGAGGCCATGCACCTTTTTCACCTCTCTGCAACGCAACTCTGTTGTGCTTACTGAAGGTACCTGGTGGGCTAGTTGGCCCCCAGGATTCAAAGGGAATTAACTCCCCAACTTAAAACGCACCACAGGGCGTGTTTGCGCACATGCCACCTGAGGCCCCGCCCTCCCTTCACCACTGTGCAAACGCGCCCCGTGGCGCGTTTTAAGTTGGGGGATTAGGTCACCTTGAATCCTGAGAGTCCCTGGGGCCCAACTAGCCCACCAGGTACTTCCAGTAAGCACCACAGGCCTGCGTTGCAACGCCTGTAACAAATTGTGCAGTTGTGTTTAGGTAGTGAAGAGGGTCGTGCTGGGGGTAGTGTTTTAGGGTTTAGGGTAGTGCAGTGGTGTTTGTGTAGTGTAGGGGGTCATGCTGGGGGTAGATTTAGGGTTTAGGGTAGTGCAGTGGTGTTTGGGTAGTGTAGGGAGTTGTGCTGGGGGAGTGTTTTAGGGTTTAGGGTAGTACAGTGGTGTTTGGGTAGTGTAGGGGGTCGTGCTGGGGTTAGTGTTTTAGGGTTTAGGGTAGTGCAGTGGTGTTTGGGTAGTGTAGGGGATACTGCTGGGGGTAGTGTTTTAGGGTTTAGGGTAGTGCAATGGTGTTTGGGTAGTGTAGGGGGTACTGCTGGGGGTAGTGTTTTAGGGTTTAGGGTAGTGCAGTGGTGTTTGGGTAGTGTAGGGGGTACTGCTGGGGGTAGTGTTTTATGGTTTAGGGTAGTGCAGTGGTGTTTGGGTAGTGTAGGGGTTCGTGCTGGGGTAGTTTTTTAGGGTTTAGGGTAGTGCAGTGGTGTTTGTGTAGTGTAGGAGGTCGTGTTTTAGGGTTTAGGGTAGTGCAGTGGTCTTTGGGTAGTGTAGGGAGTCGTGCGGGGGTATTGTTTTAGGGATTAGGGTAGTGCATTGGTATTTGGGTAGTGTAGGGGGTCATGCGGGGTAGTGTTTTAGGGTTTAGGGCAGTGCAGTGGTGTTTAGGTAGTGTAGGGGGTCGTGCTGGGGGAGTGTTTTAGGGTTTAGTGCAGTGGTGTTCGGGTAGTGTAGGGGGTCGTGCTGGGGGGAGTGTTTTAGGGTTTAGGGTAGTGCAGTGGTGTTCAGGTAGTGTAGGGAGTCGTGCTGGGGGTAGTGTTTTAGGGTTTAGGGCAGTGCAGTGGTGTTCGGGCAGTGTAGGGGGTCATGCTGGGGGTGGTGTTTTAGGGTTTAGGGCAGTGCAGTGGTGTTCGGACAGTGTAGGGGGTCGTGCTGGGGGTGGTGTTTCAGGGTTTAGGGCAGTGCAGTGGTGTTCGAGCAGTGTAGGGGGTCGTGCAGGGGTGGTGTTTCAGGGTTTAGGGCAGTGCAGTGGTGTTCGGGCAGTGTAGGGGGTCGTGCAGGGGTGGTGTTTCAGGGTTTAGGGCAGTGGTGTTCGGGCAGTGTAGGGGGTCATGCTGGGGGTGGTGTTTCAGGGTTTGGGGCAGTGCAGTGGTGTTCGAGCAGTGTAGGGGGTCTTGCTGGGGGTGGTGTTTCAGGGTTTAGGGCAGTGCAGTGGTGTTCGGGCAGTGTAGGGGGTCTTGCTGGGGGTGGTGTTTCAGGGTTTAGGGCAGTGGTGTTCGGGCAGTGTAGGGGGTCTTGCTGGGGGTGATGTTTCAGGGTTTAGGGCAGTGCAGTGGTGTTCGGGCAGTGTAGGGGTCTTGCTGGGGGTAGTGTTTCAGGGTTTAGGGCGGTGCAGTGGTGTTCGTGCAGTGTAGGGGTCGTGCTGGGGGTGGTGTTTCAGGGTTTAGGGCAGTGCAGTAGTGTTCGGGCAGTGTAGGGGGTCATGCTGGGGGTGGGGTTTCAGGGTTTAGGGCAGTACAGTGGTGTTCGGGCAGTGTAGGGGGTCGTGCAGGGGTGGTGTTTCAGGGTAGTGCAGTGGTGTTCGGGCAGTGTAGGGGGTCGTGCTGGGGCTGGTGTTTCAGGGTTTAGGGCAGTGCAGTGGTGTTCGGGCAGTGTAGGGGGTCTTGCTGGGGGTGATGTTTCAGGGTTTAGGGCAGTGGTGTTCGGGCAGTGTAGGGGGTCTTGCTGGGGGTGATATTTCAGGGTTTAGGGCAGTGCAGTGGTGTTCGGGCAGTGTAGGGGGTCTTGCTGGGGGTAGTGTTTCAGGGTTTAGGGCAGTGCAGTGGTGTTCGTGCAGTATAGGGGGTCGTGCTGGGGATGGTGTTTCTGGGTTTAGGGCAGTGCAGTAGTGTTCGAGCAGTGTAGGGGGTTATGCAGGGGGTGGTGTTTCAGGGTTTAGGGCAGTGCAGTGGTGTTCGGGCAGTGTAGGGGGTCGCGCTGGGGGTGGTGTTTCAGGGTTTAGGGCAGTGCAGTGGTGTTCGGGCAGTGTAGGGGGTCATGCACGGGGTGGTGTTTCAGGGTTTAGGGCAGTGCAGTGGTGTTCGGGCAGTGTAGGGTGTTGTGCTGGGGCTGGTGTTTTAGGGTTCAGGGCAGTGCAGTGGTGTTCAGGCAGTGTAGGGGGTCGTGCTGAGGCTGGTGTTTCACGGTTTAGGGCAGTGCAGTGGTGTTCGGGCAGTGTAGGGGGTCATGCTGGGGCTGGTGTTTCAGGGTTTAGGGCAGTGCAGTGGTGTTCGGGCAGTGTAGGCGGTCGTGCTGGGGCTGGTGTTTCAGGGTTTAGGGCAGTGCAGTGGTGTTCGGGCAGTGTAGGGGGTCGTGCTGGGGCTGGTGTTTCAGGGTTTAGGGCAGTGCAGTGGTGCTCGGGCAGTGTAGGGGGTCGTGCTGGGGGTGATGTTTCAGGGTTTAGGGTAGTGCAGTGGTGTTCGGGCAGTGTAGGGGGTCGTGCAGGGGCTGGTGTTTCAAGGTTTAGGGCAGTGCAGTGGTGTTCGGGCAGTGTAGGGGGTCGTGCTGGGGCTGGTGTTTCAGGGTTTTGGGCAGAGCAGTGGTGTTCGGGCAGTGTAGGGGGTCATGCTGGGGGTAGTGTTTCAGGGTTTAGGGCAGTGCAGTGGTGTTCGGGCAGTGTAGGGGTCGTGCTGGGGCTGGTGTTTCAGGGTTTTGGGCAGAGCAGTGGTGTTCGGGCAGTGTAGGGGGTCTTGCTGGGGGTGATGTTTCAGGGTTTAGGGCAGTGCAGTGGTGTTCGGGCAGTGTAGGGGTCTTGCTGGGGGTAGTGTTTCAGGGTTTAGGGCAGTGCAGTGGTGTTCGGGCAGTGTAGGGGGTCATGCTGGGGGTGGTGTTTCAGGGTTTAGGGCAGTGCAGTGGTGTTAGGGAAGTGTAGGGGGTCGTGAAGGAGGTGGTGTTTCAGGGTTTAGGGCAGTGCAGTGGTGTTCGGGCAGTGTAGGGGGTCGTGCTAGGGTGGTGTTTCAGGGTTTAGGGCAGTGCAGTGGTGTTCGGGCAGTGTAGGGGGTCATGCAGGGGCTGGTGTTTCAGGGTTTAGGGCAGTGCAGTGGTGTTCGGGCAGTGTAGGGGGTCGTGCTGGGGGTAGTGTTTTAGGGTTTAGGGTAGTGCAGTGGTGTTTGTGTAGTGTAGGGGGTCATGTTTTAGGGTAGTGCAGTGGTGTTTGGGTAGTGTAGGGGGTCGTGCTGGTGGTAGTGTTTTAGGATTTAGGTTAGTGCAGTGGTGTTTGGGTAGTGTAGGGGGTCGTGCTGGGGGTAGTGTTTTAGGGTTTAGGATAGTGCAGTGGTGCTTGTGTAGTGTAGGGGGTCGTGCTGGGGGTAGTGTTTTAGGGTTTAAGGTAGTGCAGTGGTGTTTTTGTAGTGTAGGGGGTCATGTTTTAAGATGCAATGCTCCAATACCTGACCAGTCTGCAATACATAAAACTGCAAAAAAACTAAAAATAAAAAGTGTTTTGCACACTTTTGTCATTGGGCTATATGTGGGCTACATCTGGGTAATATTTGTGGTACATTTGGGCTCTTTTTTCACTGGTGGCCATCTTGGAAGACTTCTTTGTTATGAAGTTTCCTAATTTCTTCATTTACTGCAGTCTTCTCAGTAGGAAATGCTTTCAGTTTTTACTTTGATTCCATCAAGAAGGCATTCAGATGTGTCTCACATCTGCCATAAATTCAGAATGTTAGCACTCTAGTTGCTCATTAGATCACTGGAGTAAAGCTACTGCTCACCAGGGAGTTAACTGGTAGTCTGCTCCTGGTATTGAAAGTGATTGTTTCAGTCTGCATGTCAGAATTTTCTAATGAAATAGAAGAGGATATGAGATCTCACTTAAAACATGCCCTAATTTTTCTTTCTGCAGCACTAACCATAATTTCTATTTCAAAAAGAACCCCTCATTTTGTTCCTTTTTAAATTAAATGTTTTAAGTGTTACCGGTTTATTCCAATCAAGATGGCTTCAGGTGTGCCATACTTTTGTCATAAGTAAGGCTGTTAGCGCTCTAGTTGTTCTTTAGAACACTCTGGGAAGCTGCAGTAGAACACAAAGGCATCAACTGGCAGGCTGCTCCTGTTGAAATATAACAGGAAGATATTTGAGATCACACTTGAAATATGTCCTAATTTTTCTTTCTACAGCACTAACCATAATTTCTATGACAAAATGAACCCCATCATTTTGTTCCTTTTAAATTAAATTGTTTAAGTGTTACCAGTTTATTCCAATCAAGATGGCTTCAGGTGTGCCATACTTTTGTCATAAGTAAGGCTGTTAGCGCTCTAGTTGTTCTTTAGAACACTCTGGGAAGCTGCAGTAGAACACAAAGGCATCAACTGGCAGGCTGCTCCTGTTGAAATATAACAGGAAGATATTTGAGATCACACTTGAAACATGTCCTAATTTTTCTTTCTACAGCACTAACCATAATTTCTATGACAAAATGAACCCCATCATTTTGTTCCTTTTTAAATTAAATGTTTTAAGTGTTACCAGTTTATTCCAATCAAGATGGCTTCAGGTGTGCCATACTTTTGTCATAAGTAAGGCTGTTAGCGCTCTAGTTGTTCTTTAGAACACTCTGGGAAGCTGCAGTAGAACACAAAGGAATCAACTGACAGTCTCTGCCCTTGTTGGATGTACATGTTTTACTGAGAATGTCAGACTTCATTCTCACATGAGTGAGAAAGATAATGTGAATTTACAGAAAATATGCTCTCATTTTAGCTTCTGGAGCACCTTCCAAACCTCCATGGGACAAGCATGAGAAAATAGTGTTCTCTCAAACATGATTCATGATATCCCAGCAGAAGGTTTTTCACATGGTAAAATCACCTTAGAATACACCACAATTCCTAAAATTAGTATGGTACCATCAACAAATAAATTCTAATGTAACTAAAGCCTGTTATCACCCTTTATAGTTCTCCTTTTGGTGACCCTCAAAATCTTCTATTCACTACAATGCATTTCAATGGGGTACTATCATTTATATTGGTCCCAAGATGGCTGCCAGCAATTCCAGGATGAAGTGCTGACAGCCAATCAGATCTCACGATGACATGTGTGGTTAGGCTCCGCCCAGATATATATGTGACTTTACTTTTGATTTTCTCAGGAACTACTGAACGGATTTACACCATTTAAGCAAAAGGCACGACACTGAACCAAGGGCTACCTCTTTGCCAAATTTGGTGTAATTCCGTTCAGCAGTTCGGGCTGTAGCTGCGACTAAAGGTTCCTATGGAAAAATGAATGGGAAAACGCGTTTTGGGACCCCCTTTTTCTCGGCCCCGCTTGACGTATCACCCCGAGACTTTCAGGATAGGAGCGGACCGGAGCGCCCCAACAAGTTGGAAACTTTCGCGAAGATTCGTCAACCGGCGCCAATGTTATTTCAAATAGAATGTCGCGGATTTCCTATGGATAATAGGTTTTAACTATAACTATCTACTGGCGACCGCCAGTAGATAATATATATATATATATATATATATATATATATATATATATATATATATATATATCACCTACTGGCGGTCGCCAGTAGGTAGTTATAGTTAGGACCTATTATCCATAGGAAAAGCATTTTTTGATTTGCCAATATCTTTGGCGTCGTTTGACAAATCTTCGCGAAATTTTCAAAACTAATGGGGCGCTCTGGTCAGCTCCTGTCTTAAAAGTTTTTGGATGATTCGTCAAGCGGGGGCTGAGAAAAAGGGGGGTCCCAAAACGTGTTTTCCCCAAGTTAATTTCCATAGGAAATTTTGGAACAGACTACAGCTCGACCTGCTGAACGGAATTACACCAAATTTGGCAAAAGGTAGCTCTTGGTTCAGAAAGCGCCCTTTTTTTAAATGGTGTAAATCTGTTCAGTAGTTCCTGAGAAATTAAAATAAGAAAATATCGATATCTGAGCACCGAGGAGGAGTCGCGACTCCTCCCGAGCACAAGCTGACTTCTGATTGGCTGCCAACACTCCAAACCAGGAAGCGTTAGCAGCCATCTTGTGACTCGGTAACTGAGTCACAAGAAAAAGGGGGGAAAAAAGTGAAAAATGAAGAAAAGGGGGCAGGGTAGAAACACCCTGACCCCCTAGGCCTGCTCAGGGGGTAGCACAAGGACCCCCAGGGCCAAAAAAGCATTTCTTTTTTTTTTTAAACGACCGAATTCACGCTGGGTGCACGAATCTGTCCAAATGAGTTTTTAAAAAACGAAGCGCGGGCTCCCACGCTTCGTTTCTTAAAGCCCCCGAGTGGGCCAGGTCCCGGGGGCAATGCCAAATTAATTTGCGGGGGCCCACAGGGGCCCCCGCAGCCCCTGGGACCACCATCTCCCCGGGGCTTTAATATTTATGCATGGGGGGCACGTGGCCCCCCTGCAGCCCCGGGGACCACCACCTCCCCGGGGCTTTATGACAATAATGACGGGGGCCTCGCGGACCCCCCCAAGCCCCAAGGACCGCCACCTCCCCAGGGCTTATTAAAATGGGGTGGGGGGCCTCACAGGCCCCCCCAAGCCCCGGGGATCACCACCTCCCCGGGGCTGAGATAAATAATTTGTGTGGGGGGCTCAAGCCCCCCCACACTGCCCCGGGGACCACCACCTCCCTGGGGCATTGAATATTTAAATACGGGGGTCCGTTGCAGACCCCCAGCCCCGGGACCACCACCTCCCCGGGGCTATGCAAATGGACGGCTCCCGCCCTGCCATAGCAAACTCTGCTTTGCTTCGTTGAAGCAAGAGCAGGAAAACCTGCTCTCGCTTCAACGAAGCAAAGCAGGATTGCTTTTGAGCAAGGGGAGCTGCATGTCAGCAGCTCCCCTTGCTCAAAAGCAATGCCGGCTCCTACAGGAGGCGGGGAGCCGGCGGGACCATGGGGGCATTGGGGCTCCCCCCACGGTCCCCAACGCAAAGGGCCAGCCCCGGGGGATGGGGTCCCCGGGGCCAGGAGTGGCCCAGGAGGGGGGCCACAGGGCCCCCCTCCCTTTTCTTAAAAAAAAAGAATGGCCAGGCGACGGGGGATGGGGTCCCCAGGACCGAAATCGGCCTGGGGAGGGGGGCTGCGTGGCCCCCCTCCTCAAATTAAAATATTGAAAAGAATGGCCAAGCCCCGGGGGCTGGGATCCCAGGGGCCAATAGTGGCCCAGGGAAGGGGGGCCACGCGGCCCCCCTTCCCTGTAAATATTTTAAAAAGAAGAGGCCATGCCCCGGGGATGTGGTTCCCAGGGCCAAAGTGGCCCAGGGAAGGGAGAGCCATGCGGCCCCCTTCCCTATAAATATATTTATAAAAGGAGGCCATGCCCCGGGGGATGGGGCCCCAGGGGCCGAAATCAGCCTCTGGAGGGGGGCCGCGCAGCCCCCATCCCGTTTTTTTTAATTTATTTTTTAAAAAGGTTAGGCCCTGGGGGATGGGGTCCCCAGGACCCCAAAAATACTAAAAGAAGGGGGGCCACACAGCCCCCCTTCTAAAAATATATATAAAAAAAGCTGGCATCTCACCGGGGGCCCCGCCCCCTTCCTGCAGCACTCTGCAAACGCGCCCCCTGGCACTTTCTAAGTTGGGGAATTAAGTCCCCTTGAATACTGAGGGTCCCTGGGGGCCAACTAGCCCACCAGGTAAGGTACCTCTAGTATGCGCCACACAGCTGGATTGCAGAGAGGTGGTCCGAGGCCACGCCCCTTTTTACACCACTCTGCAAACGCGCCTCTTAGCGCACTGCTGGTGGGGCGATGACGTTCTCTTTTGTCCTGAGGACCACAGGACACAAGTGGACTTCATCCCTTGAGCAGCAGTGCGCCGGGAGCCGCGTTTGCAGAGTGGTGTAAAAAGGGGGCATGGCCTCGGACCACTCTCAGCAATCCAGGTGTGAGGCGCTTACTGGAGGTACCTGGTGGGCTAGTTGGCCCCCAGGGACCCTCAGGAATGAAGGGGACTTAATACCCCAACTTAGAACGCGCCAGGAGGCGCGTTTGCAGAGAGGTGGGGAAAGGGGGCGTGGCCTTTGTCCACCTCTCAGCAATCCCACTGTGTGGGGCTTACTGGAGGTAAGAGTTAGGCTAGTTGGCCCCTATAGAACCCCCAGCAGCGAAGGGGACTTCAATCCCCATCTAAGAGCGCGCCAGGGAGCGCTTTTGCAGAGTGGTGGGCGAAGGAGGCGTGGCCTGCTATGACATCACTGATGACATCATCCACGTGATAATCTGATGCACCTCCTCACACCTTAATATAACCTTTGATACACCTACTCTAAAATACAGACCATTTTCGAAACTATAGACACACCAATACCAGTTACTAGATACCCACTCACTGATTCCTAGGTCAACACACAAATCCACTCATTCACCCATACAGTCACTCATACATTCGGTCACTCATCAGTACAGCACTATCATATGCACTCATACACCTATACACACACTCACCCACCCATACGGCCCTTCAAGATGCACTCTTGTAACCATACACCCAGTGAATCACCCACTCACACATCCATGCACGGAGTCACACACCCCCACCTGGTTTTTTCAGTGAATATATATATATATATATTCACTGAAAAAACCATAGGTTTTAGGGACAGTTATAGTTAGTTGGACATTGCACTCGTACAAAACCCGTGAAATTCCCCCGTTATAGTTAGTTCAGCTAACTATAACTCGCGCCCCCGCAATGCACTGCTGATGACGTCACATATTACATCACTCATGACATGGTCAGTGACATCACTGATGACATCACTGATGACATCTCAAATGACATCACTGATGACATCATCCAGTGACTGTGGGTTTCTGTAAAGTTTAAATATTTTTAATATATATAGGGAAAGGCGTATTGAAGAATGAGTGGGTGTATAAGTGTCTGTATGGATGATTTAGTAGGTGCGTGACTAACTCTATAAGTGAGTGATTAAACGTATCTTACTGAATGTATGGGTTAGTGACTAAACTGTGTGAATGTCTGTATCCGTCTGTCTGTTGGTGTGTAAGCGGCTGCATGGGTTTGTGAATAGCTACATGAGTGTCTACATGGGTTATTGATTGGTTGTGTGAGTATCTGTATGGGTGCCTGAGTGTTTGTGTGGGTGGGGTGTGTGTGACTCTGTGCATAGATGTGTGAGTGGGTGATTCACTGGGTGCATGGTTTCAAGAATGCATCTGTGATGGACTGTATGGGTGGGTGAGTGTGTGTATGGGTGTGTTAGTGAGTGAATGTATATCTCAGTGGTACAAGTGTGAGTAACTACATATGTGAAAGGCAGTATATATGTGTGTTGGAGTATATAAATGGATATAAGCGAGAGTGTGTGATTGTGAGAGTGGCTGTATGGATGAGTGTGTACTTGTATCAGTGATTGTATAAGAGCGTAAGAATGTGCTAGTATTTGTATGAGTAAGTGAGCTGGTGTGTGTATAACTGTATAGGTGAGTAAATGGCAGTGTGTTTAATTATTTGCATGACTGACTAGGTGTGTGAGTACCTCTATGGATGAGTGGCGGTGTTTGAGTGTCTATATAGGAGTATGAGTGCATATGATAGTCCTGTACTGAGTGACCGTAAGTATGAGTGACTGTATGGGTGAGTGAGTGAATGTGTGTGTAGACTTAAGAATCAGTGAGTGGGTATGTAGTTATTGGTGTTTGAGTGTCTATGGTTTTGCGAATGGCAGTCTGTAATTTAGATTGGGTGTATCAAAGGTTATATTAGGGTGTGAGGAGGTGCATCAGATTATCACGTGGATGATGTCATCAGTGATGTCATCAGTGATGTCATTTGAGATGTCATCAGTGATGTCATCAGTGATGTCACTGACCATGTCATGAGTGATGTAATATGTGACATCATCAGCAGTGCATTGTGAGGCGCGAGTTATAGTTAGCTGAACTAACTATAACGGGGGAATTTCACGGGTTTTGTACGAGTGCAATGTCCAACTAACTAGAACTGTCCCTAAAACCTATGGGTTTTTTCAGTGAATTTCAAAGGTTTTTTAAATGCTAATTCCTAACTATAACATGTCTGAAACCTATGGTTTTTTTCAGTGAATTTCAAAGGTTTTGTAAATGACAATTTTTAAATGTATTAATTGTTATATTTATTTTTTTGATACTGATTTACAACATTTTTTAAACTATTTATTTTTAGATATTTTATTTTTTAAATTACATTGTAATTACATTATACATTACATTACAAAATATACTTTCTCAGAATGAATTACTTTAGTTTAAATACTTTGCAAATAGGCAATAGACTTTTAAGTACAGTAGTTACAGTTGTTGCAATGGGCAACACAATTTCAAACACAATGCAACATTGAGCTCAATGTGAATTTCTAGTTAAATGCAATTAGTTACTTTATGGATTACTTTTCTAACCACAGGACTGGATCCTAGATTCAGTCCTGGGACATCTCCTGTAAACAGTTGAGTAAAAGCGTTTTGGTTACAGTAGTGATTTTTAAGGAATATTATTGTATTTTAAAAGTTGACACTTAGAAACTTTTTCACATAGAATCACCAATGTTATCCTATGGGAGGAAATTCACTTAGCAGGTAAGTAGTGTTATCGTTACTTTTTCTTACTCAGTGGTGGATCCTGGATCCAGCACTGGTGCATCTCCTGTAAACAGTTGAAAGAATGCGTTTAATTCATACAGGCGATTTTTAAGGAATATTTGTAGTTTGTGAAAATCGACACTTTGAAACTTTTTCTGCTGAAACCCAGACAATGGATTCCTATGGAAGGAAATACAAGTTACTGGTAGGTACGGTTAGAATTACTTTTCAGGATCTGTACTGGGCTGAAAGATGCAGCACTGAGGTCTCTCCTGATAACAGGTGAGTAAATCGGAATTCGTAGTTCAGCTGATTTTAGAGGAATATTATAAAGTTCCAAAACTCCACACTTAGAAGAATTTCCAAGTGAAACCAGTCAATGTTAGCCTATGGAAGGAAATTCAAGTTACTGGTAAGTACGGTTAGAATTACTTTTCAGGATCTGTACTGGGCTGAAAGATGCAGCACTGAGGTCTCTCCTGATAACAGGTGAGTAAATCGGAATTCGTAGTTCAGCTGATTTTAGAGGAATATTATAAAGTTCCAAAACTCCACACTTAGAAGAATTTCCAAGTGAAACCAGTCAATGTTAGCCTATGGAAGGAAATTCAAGTTACTGGTAAGTACGGTTAGAATTACTTTTCAGGATCAGTACTGGGCTCAAAGATGCAGCACTGAGGTCTCTCCTGATAACAGGTGAGTAAATCGGAATTCGTAGTTCTGCTGATTTTAGAGGAATATTTGTATGTTTCAAAAATCGACACTTAGAAACTTTTTCAGCAAAAAGCAGGCAATGATATCCTATGGAAGGAAATTCAAGTTACTGGTAAGTACGGTTAAAATTACTTTTCAGGATCAGTACTGGGCTCAAAGATGCAGGACTGATGTCTCTCCTGATAACAGTTGAATAAATCGGAATTCGTAGTTCTGCTGATTTTAGAGGAATATTATAAAGTTCCAAAACTCCACACTTAGAAGAATTTCCAAGTGAAATCAGTCAATGTTAACCTATGGAAGGAAATTCAAGTTACTGGTAAGTACGGTTAAAATTACTTTTCAGGATCAGTACTGGGCTCAAAGATGCAGCACTGAGGTCTCTCCTGATAACAGGTGAGTAAATCGGAATTCGTAGTTCGGCTGATTTTAGAGGAATATTTGCACAATGGTGAAGGAAGGGGGTGGGGCCTGAGGTGACATGTCTGCAAACACGCCCTGTGGAGCGTTTTAAGTTGGAGAATTAATTCCTCCTCAATCCCGAGGGTCCCTAGGGGCCAACTAGCCCACCAGATACCTCCAGTATGCGCCAGAGAGCTGCGTTGCAGAGAGGTGTTCAGAGGCCACGCCCTTTTTACAACACTCTGCAACGCAGCTCCGTGGCGCTTACTGGAGGTACCTGGTGGGCTAGTTGGCCCCCAGGGACCCTCAGGATTGAAGGGATTTAATTCCCCGTCTTAAAACGCGCCACGGGGCATGTTTGCACACATGTCACCTGAAGCCCCGCCCCTCCCTTCACCACTGTGCAAACGCGCCCCGTGGCGCGTTTTAAGTTGGGGGATTAAGTCCCCTTGAATCCTGAGGGTCCCTGGAGTCCAACTAGCCCACCATGTACCTCCAAAAGCGCCACAGAGCTGCGTTGTAGAGAGGTGTAAAAGGGGCGTGGCCTCTGTACACCTCTCTGCAACGCAGCCCCTGGCGCATACTGGAGATTCCTGGTGGGCTAGTTGGCCCCAGGGACCCCCAGTATTCAAGGGGAATTACTTCCCTTCTTAAACGCGCCAGGGGGCGCGTTTGCAGACTGCTGCAGGGAGGGGGCGGGGCCTCCGGCACGATGCCGGTCTTTTTTTTTTTGTATGGGAGGGGGGCTGCGTGGTCCCCCTTCCCTCGGCCACTTTTGGCCCTGGGGACCCCATCCCCCGGGGCAGGAGGATTTTCTTTTTTTTTAAATAAAAAAAAATGGGAAGGGGGCCGCGAGGCCCCCCTTCCCTGGGCCTCTATTGGCCCCGGGGACCCCATCCCCCGGGGTACGCCCTCTTTTTTTTAAAAATTAAAATCTTTGGAGGGGGGCTGCGTGGCACCCCTCCTCAGGCCATTTAAGGCCCCGGGGACCCCATCCCCCGGGGCCGGCCTTGCCCTTTTGGGGGGGGAGGAGGGCTGCGTGGCCCCCCTCCCGGGCCACTAATGGCCCCGGGGACCCCATCCCCGGGGCCTGGCCACTCGTTGGGGACCGTGGGGGGGTCCCCAATCCCCGCACGGTCCCGCCGGCTCCCCGCGTCCTGCGGGAGCCGGCATTGCTTTTCCATAAGGGGAGCTGCTGACATGCAGCTCCCTTATGGAAAAGCATTCTGCTTTGCTTCATTGAAGCGAGAGCAGGTTTCCCTGCTCTCGCTTCAATGAAGCAAAGCTAGTTTGCAATGACAGGACGGGAGCCGCGAGGCTCCCGTCCTGCCATTGCAAACAGCAGTGTCCCGGGGTAGGCACCCCGGGACACTGCAGGAGCCGGCCCTGGGGGTGGCGGTCCCCAGGGCCACCACAGGCTCCAGGAGGCCCCCTCCCTTCAATTGCACAGCCCCGGGAGGTGGTGGTCCCGGGGCTTCGAGGTCCGAAACGGACCCCCAAATTTCTTTTCTAAGTGCCCCGGGGAGGTGGCGGTCCCCGGGGCGTGTGGGGGGGGCTCAGTGTTACTTCAGTGAGTTGTCGTTGTTCCACCGCAGATAAAGTCAAATACAATCCCAAGTGGGTTACTGTGGCTTCCTCATGCTGCCCAGCAGACATTGTCGCCTCCAAAAACTAGCACCTGTCCCTTTACTTTGCGCAGCCGGTTGGCGTCACATAGGGTCTGTCGTCAAGCAGCGGGGCTCCCTCCACGGCTCGGACCAGCCGTACAAATCCAAACAAAGTTGCCCGCAACAGGGAGGGAGCCCCGCTTCTTGATGGCAGACCCTATGTGACGCCAACCGGCTGCGCAAAGTAAAGGGACAGGTGCTAGTTTTTGGAGGCGACAATGTCTGCTGGGCAGCATGAGGAAGCCACAGTAACCCACTTGGGATTGTATTTGACTTTATTTGCGGTGGAACAACGACAACTCACTGAAGTAACACTGAGCACTACAGGTACCAGGGGGCAGAGCGCGGCCACGCCCACTGGGGCGGGTGCCTTTATTGAACATGGGTGCTTTAAATATCGCCAGAGTTTCTACCGACATTGATGAGCCTTTGACAAAGTGCATGAAGCACAAAACGCGTCGGCTGGACTAAACACTGTGGCTTTTCTTGGCGTGCCTGTGCAATAGCCTTCATTAAAGATGTTCAGCCTTACCTTCCTGTTGCGGGCAACTTTGTTTGGATATATATATATATATATCATCAAACTACTTTTGTCCCTTGCTTAGAGACGAACTCAATGAGCAAGCAGGACCCCATCATTTGTAACAGAGTCCTTTGCTCTTGCACCTTGTTCACGGGCTGGCACAGCAGTTTTAGGCAGATTCACGAGAGCGCCAAGTCAACTCATTTAAATAACAATTACCTGCCCCCTGGTGAGCTGGCTCCGGTGCAAACAATGGAAAGGCATGCTGGGACTTGGAGTTCTCCCTCGTGTACTCTCACCCTTCAATGGGTTCTCCGTCAGCAGTTCGTTTGTGCAATCTTTTCTTACCCTCCAGTGGGTCTTTAGGAAGGAATCCGGTTTAAAATAACGCTGTTGCAGCTTGTCATTCTGCTATTGCTGAGATTCCAGTACCTCGCAGCAGCCCATAAACTTTCAATGGCGGTGCAGTCTCCACGACCTAGACTGGCCGTATTATGTCATCAAACTGCTTTTGTCCCTTGCTTAGAGACGCACTCAATGAGCAAGCAGGACCCCATCATTTGTAACAGAGTCCTTTAATTTAGCATAAACCGGCATTCCTTTCCAAAACTCCTTTCAAAAAGCCCTACGCGTTTCGGTGCTCTTGCACCTTGTTCACGGGCTGGCACAGCAGTTTTAGGCAGATTCACGAGAGCGCCAAGCCAACTCATTTAAATATCAATTACCTGCCCCCTGGTGGGCTGGCTCCGGTGCAAACAATGGAAAGGCATGCTGGGACTTGGAGTTCTCCCTCGTGTACTCTCACCCTTCAATGGGTTCTGCCATCAGCAGTTTGTTTGTGCAATCTTTTCTTACCCTCCAGTGGGTCTTTAGGAAGGAATCCGGTTTAAAATAACGCTGTTGCAGCTTGTCATTCTGCTATTGCTGAGATTCCAGTACCTCGCAGCAGCCCATAAACTTTCAATGGCGGTGCAGTCTCCACGACCTAGACTGGCCGTATTATGTCATCAAACTGCTTTTGTCCCTTGCTTAGAGACGCACTCAATGAGCAAGCAGGACACCATCATTTGTAACAGAGTCCTTTAATTTGGCATAAACCGGCATTCCTTTCCAAAACTCCTTTCAAAAAGCCCTACGCGTTTCGGTGCCCTTGCACTTTGTTCATGGGCTGGCACAGCAGTTTTAGGCAGATTCACGAGAGCGCCAAGTCAACTCATTTAAATATCAATTACCTGCCCCCTGGTGGGCTGGCTCCGGTGCAAACAATGGAAAGGCATGCTGGGACTTGCAGTTCTCCCTCGTGTACTCTCACCCTTCAATGGGTTCTGCCGTCAGCAGTTTGTTTGTGCAATCTTTTCTTACCCGCCAGTGGGTCTTTAGGAAGGAATCCGGTTTAAAATAACGCTGTTGCAGCTTGTCATTCTGCTATTGCTGAGATTCCAGTACCTCGCAGCAGCCCATAAACTTTCAATGGCGGTGCAGTCTCGACGACCTAGACTGGCCGTATTATTTCATCAAACTGCTTTTGTCCCTTGCTTAGAGACGCACTCAATGAGCAAGCAGGACCCCATCATTTGTAACAGAGTTCTTTAATTTAGCATAAACCGGCATTCCTTTCCAAAACTCCTTTCAAAAAGCCCTACGCGTTTCGGTGCTCTTGCACCTTGTTCACGGGCTGGCACAGCAGTTTTAGACAGATTCACGAGAGCGCCAAGTCAACTCATTTAAATATCAATTACCTGCCCTTCTGGTGGGCTGGCTCCGCTGCAAACAATGGAAAGGCATGCTGGGACTTGGAGTTCTCCCTCGTGTACTCTCACCCTTCAATGGGTTCTGCCGTCAGCAGTTCGTTTGTGCAATCTTTTCTTACCCTCCAGTGGGTCTTTAGGAAGGAATCCGGTTTAAAATAACGCTGTTGCAGCTTGTCATTCTGCTATTGCTGAGATTAGCACCGAAACGCGTAGGGCTTTTTGAAAGGAGTTTTGGAAAGGAATGCCGGTTTTTGCTAAATTAAAGGACTCTGTTATAAATGATGGGGTCCTGCTTGCTCATTGAGTGCGTCTCTAAGCAAGGGACAAAAGCAATTTGATGACATAATACGGCCAGTCTAGGTCGTGGAGACTGCACCGCCATTGAAAGCTTATGGGCTGCTGCGAGGTACTGGAATCTCAGCAATAGCAGAATGACAAGCTGCAACAGCGTTATTTTAAACCGGATTCCTTCCTAAAGACCCAGTGGCGGGTAAGAAAAGATTGCACAAACGAACTGCTGACGGCAGAACCCATTGAAGGGTGAGAGTACACGAGGGAGAACTCCAAGTCCCAGCATGCCTTTTCATTGTTTGCACCGGAGCCAGCCCACCAGGAGGCAGGTAATTGATATTTAAATGAGTTGACTTGGCGCTCTCGTGAATCTGCCTAAAACTGCTGTGCCAGCCCGTGAACAAAGTGCAAAGAGCACCGAAACGCGTAGGGCTTTTTGAAAGGAGTTTTAGAAAGGAATGCCGGTTAATGCTAAATTAAAGGACTCTGTTACAAACGATGGGGTCCTGCTTGCTCATTGAGTGCGTCTTTAAGCAAGGGACAAAAGCATTTTGATGACATAATACGGCCAGTCTAGGTCGTGGAGACTGCAGCGCCATTGAAAGTTTATGGGCTGCTGCGAGGTACTGGAATCTCAGCAATAGCAGAATGACAAGCTGCAACAGTGTTATTTTAAACCGAATTCCTTCCTAAATACCCACTGGAGGGTAAGAAAAGATTGCACAAACGAACTGCTGACGGCAGAACCCATTGAAGGGTGAGAGTACACGAGGGAGAACTGCAAGTCCCAGCATGCCTTTCCATTGTTTGCACCGGAGCCAGCCCACCAGGGGGCAGGTAATTGATATTTAAATGAGTTGACTTGGCGCTCTCGTGATTCTGCCTAAAACTGCTTTGCCAGCCCGTGAACAAGGTGCCTAGAGCACCAAAACGCGTAGGGCTTTTTGAAAGGAGTTTTGGAAAGGAATGCCGGTTTATGCTAAATTAAAGGACTCTGTTACAAATGATGGGGTCCTGCTTGCTCATTTAGTGTGTCTCTAAGCAAGGGACAAAAGCAGTTTGATGATATATATATATATATATGTATATCAGCTAACAGTATCCCCGTGCGAGCGCGCACAAATAGGACCACGGACTCAGGATATAGCTGTTGCCAATATTAGTGCTTTTATTCCTAAAAGAAAAGGTGCAGCCTCAGACGCGTTTCGGACAACAACTATATATATATATATTTGCACACATACACGCGTGCACACGCTCACACCCATTTCTTTTAGCCCTTGCAGGTGGTCCCACCAGTTTTTTCTATGTCCATTGTTTGCCCGCTATAAAAATCACTTCTAAAGACACCACTTCTGTCACTCCAGATAGCCATTGAATGAAAAACTAGGCCTTCAGGCACAAGTCTGCTCTACCTACCGACAGCCAGTGTCGACATTTGAGACAACAGTAACTGAGTGAGCTGTCAGACCAGACAATCAGTGACCAACCAAGCCAGAAACATTGCAAGCAGTCATTCCAGACATCTGAACTCTGAGCAAGTCAGGCCAGAGTCACAGAATGAGTTGTCATTCCACAGAGCCTGATTCTAGGCATTTGATCCAGAAATAACAGTGAATTGTCACCTTTGTCGGTCCAAAGAGACCAAGCAACTGAGCTAGTAATACATACAGTCTCTCTAGTTAGTCAAGGACGGGGTCCTTGCACCAGCTGTTATAGAGCGTATTGTCACTTTAGGCAGCTGAAACCTCAACAAACCAAGCAGCAGCCACAGATCAAGCTGTCACTCCAACTGCCAGAGAATGTGCAACACAGGCAGCAGTCACAAAGAGAATTGTTGGTCGCTCCAAACAGCAGAAGGCTTGGCCTTGCAGACAGGAGTCACAGGGCAAGCTTTCATTCCAGATTGCCAGAGAATGGGCAGCACAGACAGTAGTAAGCGATTAAGTGTTCTTAAAGCAGGCAGACAGAGTGTGTGACGACCTGTATAAATGCTACAATACAATAAAACTGAGCAACTAGACCTGATGTCCAATCAGAGTGATCAACTAAGCCAGACGTCATAACAGATTGACACGTAAGGCACCTCATACAAGAGACAGAATGTCTGGGCATAGAGCGAGCTCTCACGTTCAACCTTCAAGTCTGAGCGACTGTCCTGCAGTCACCATGCAAATTTACACCCCCTGAGAGGAACACACTTGAGCAATTGGGTCAGCCATAACAGAGCAAGCTGTCACTCAAGACCAGTGCAGGAAATGATGGGGACTCTGCAGGATGGCAGATCCGGTAGCCATTAATGAGTCGGATCTGGGACCGGGGCTGGACCAAGTGAAATATGATGAATTTGTTCCAGTGTAATTTGCCGACTCCAGGATATATTCATTAGCCCTTCTTTTGTTTGAGTATAATCCTGGTTGGGAGTTATCTGGAGCCTAAGACCTAAATGCCAATGCAATGGTGGGAAACCAAGGCATACAGCTTGATAGAACTACTTAAAAGAAACTACGATTTGGAGGCAGGTTTTTGACTTTGTTCAACCCCTGTATGTTAGAGATACACATGCACTGTCAGAATGCCAGATGTAGTGGGTGAGTAATTACAAAACATAATGACTTAAATGGCACTTAATTTATTTTTATTTCATTATTTTATAACTATACTCATACCAATTTAGAGTGTTAGAGCGCTTTACGTTACACACACATGTACAGACAATAATTGATACAAGTGTCAGGATCAATGTACAAGAAATGTTATTTAAGAAAATGAGGGTTACAAGGTGTAAGAACCACATTTAATCAACACAAGTGGGCATTATATGTTAAGAATGCATGGTTGGTAGAAACACAAAGTCTGGATTTAAAATGTAAAGCAGTGGTTGGATTGTTTGTGCTAATAGGATGTTATTACAACCCAAATGAACCCTTCATAGGTAACTTAGAACAATGACAGGTCTTGAAAAAAAAAATCAACAAGATTCTAAACTCATACCTTGCAGTTTGCATGCAGTTCCTTGATGCTGGTTCATAGCTCATTGTGCTATATTAAAAAGATTGCAACATATGAACTGCAAGTAACAGAAGGATATTTGTGTTAAAAGCAGTAACCTACTTCCCTATTTATGTAAAATACAAACATTTGATCTGAAGGTTATACGATGTACTTTGCACCATTCACATTAATACTCTAATCTAATGTATGAGTCAAAAATGTAATTAGACAAAACATAGATCTTTCTAAGAAGTGCTTCATCCACCAGTTATCTTATCATTATTATTATTCAACACAAAGATCTATACAGCAGTCGCCTAACCCCATAAGATATTTCAAAATTCAATCTCTTCGTGACCAATTAAGTAAGTCAGAACATATTTAATATCAAACAACTGGATAAATGTATTTATTGAAATTGCAATTGCACTTTATGTCCATCCAATCATGGGAATTGGAGTGTATGAGTGGACGTGAACATTGTACTTTTATAGTCTGTGACCAAATAAAGTTGATGATGATGATAATGATATTTTGTTGTAAGGTCTTTTTATTGAAAGTAAAGCAATAAAAAGCAAAAGGTCAAGCAAAGTGGGGACACATGTCCCGGCAAGGATAGCGGCAACACAACATCGCATACTAAGCTGTTCCTCAAAATAGGAGAAGAAAATCAAACCACAAGAAACACAGGCTGGGCCGTGCAAAAGAATAGCAATCCCTCCCCCGTATATAAAAAGGCTTAAAGAGAGAACGATGTGATAATGATATTTAATATCACTATTGTCATTGCTGCCAATTTCTTTGTGGCAGAGTTTTAAAAAATAAATGTAGAATTTGACTGCTATACTACCTTGACTCCCAGTTTATGGACTCTAGGGGGCTCATTACGATGGCGGGCGGAGGCACCTCCGCGGTGCTGGCGGAAAATGTAATTTTCCGCACTCCAGTAGCGGGCCTCACGCCCGCCATATTACAATGGGCAAACATAGCCCATTTCCCGTCCGCGGCAGTGCGACGTGAACCGCCATAAAAATGCACCAGCCACAGCGGCGGAGTGAGCCAATAGAGACCCACCGCCGTGCGGAATGACGTCCCGTCCGCTGTACAAATCCCGATGCCTCAAACAGCCCATCACACCGCAGCGGAAAAACCACCCAACCAGAGACGGCGGATGCACGACAGCGGAGCGCGAAACCAGACTCCCGGACCCCTCAACCCGGTCCCGACCACAATGGATCCAGCACTACACGCCTTTCCGGTGCTGTACCTGCTCCACTACCAGCAAATAATGGCCCGTCGCGGACAACGCCGCAGGTACGCAATCACACAACTCCGAACACAACCACAACAGACAACTACTGGGCTTACATACGGTTCCTGTCCACATCAGACACTCTGGTGAGGACAGGAACACATCCCCAAGTGTACCCACACATGTCCTACCTGTCACGAAATCACCCCTCCGCATCCGGGCCATCCATCAACCGCGAAATCACAGCAATGTCCCGGTCACGTCACCGCAGCGGTGCAGACGCGGGAAAAAATTTGCACAATGTAGTAGGCAGGGCCAGCGCCAGGCAAGGGCAGGCCACAAAGATCATAGGGCCCCACACTCACCCTTCACACACTACGCCCCCCACAACCATTAGGGGATATGCTGTGTGCTCCTCCTGTGCCCCCCCTGCACAATTAACCAGCCAGGTGTACCCTGACCCTGCACCACACACACCAAACAACCAGGGAGCCTGTCTCAGAAGGTGGGGGAGAAGAGGAACACCCTGCACAGAAGCTCAGGGGCAGGGCATTCCTCACCTCACACCTACCCCCACTCATGTCAAGCAAACTGAGTCCAATCACAAAATGAACACTCACACTGCATATGAACAACCACTCAACTGTACACACTGCCTGTCAAGTCACCCAGACACACCCCACACTGACACACAGCCACAAACACATAACAGATGTCAGCAGCAATGGAGGACAATAAATGGGCTAGGCAAAAGTGAGGTGGACAGTGTTGGAAAGTCATGGAGCAAGCCACAAAGCATGTGTACATCACATGCAAGAGAAGGAACATATCACACCACCCTTAGGCCATCAAATCAGACATGGCTGGCACAGTGAGTGAAATTAAATCACAGTGACCTCTGTGCAACAACTCAGGGAGACAGCAAGGCAAGCCATGCATAGGCACAGGAATGATAGGAAGCGTCTGAAGTCATACAGTGACCAGCCACACATCTGTGTCAACTTACTTGACATGTGTATGTCATCAGCACAACACACATGGCTCATTGTCACACTCCATGACTGTCAAACACAAGTAGAACCTCCACACATGCCCCTCACCTACCCACCGCACACCTGCAACACTCTACACCTGTGAGAAACACACATAATGGTGCAAATAAGGTCCTGTGAGTTCACTGACAACCAACCACACACCCTGTGCTGCACCTACAAACATCACACTCACACTCAGGGATGCCTGAACCAATGCAGACACAAAAACAACAGTCAAACACAAAGCTCACCAACAACATCCACAGAAGTCCAACAAGCCCAGACATGTGCAGCCAAACAGTGGAAAGGCAATGTGTCCCCAGACAGAACAGGAGTACACAACATTGTCACCCAGGAGCAATGCACAGACACCATACCCCAACACAAACAAGAAGTGCATCGTCTCAAAACAATCAGGAACACAAACTGGGATCAATGGGACAATAAGCTAACACAGACAGACACACCACACCACCCACCAAGTCAACATGGTGTCATAGTGTACCACATGCATGCACAATCCTGACAAGTGACAGGTCAAAGATAGGAGGACATAGCACTAATGTGCACTCAAAACAAGGCCAGCAACCAGAACATAACTTGCTGCATGTGATACACACACAAGTAATCTACACTACACCTGCAACACACATCTGAATGTATCACAATGCACAAACAACTCACACACAATGTAATGCAAATAGAACATCACACACAGAGCATCTGTCAGCAGAAAGAGCCAACACAGCCCAAACACTGCATACATCCACAACAAAAACACAACAGATGCACATGCCAATACATCACATTGCAAACTCAGCTGGACATCAGGGGATGCACACCAGGCAAGTACAAGGCAACATACACTGACAGCACTCCATGCAGGCCAAGCAGTGTGTGCACACCAACCAAACCAGTAGCACACACATCTCAGTGTCACACCATGTACTCCCACAACACAATTCAGCACAGCACACAGACAACATCACACTCTGGAAGGGTAGCAGTGCCTCACCAAACACACATACAGCTAACCCAACAATCACAGATGCACAACTCAAGGACACCCAGGTGCAAACAACATGAACAGAGGACTGTGCAGCACAAACAGTTGCACTGCACATGACCAACCATGACTGCAAACCAGTACAAGAAAATCACACATAATCATATGTGAAACTGTCCTGAGTGGCACATTGGTCCTGTGCACAGATCAGCACCACAAAGCACAGTGTAACTAATGAAGTGGTGAGGAGGCTCACACACTGGCAACCCAAGGGGACAGGTGACATGATAGTGAAGTGGTGTGTACGTCAGTAGTGGACAGGTCAGGAGTGTACTATACACAAATACATGGAGGAGTCACTCACAATGGGTAGGCTTCAGGAGCAAAGCTAGGGGATGGTATGACTCCACATACCATACTGGAGCCAAAAATGGCTCAAGTGACAGCAATGCATGAGAAAACTCACCAACAATGTCAGTGTGGCTGAGCAGGTCTGCACAGTGAGCACAAACAGTAACAAGACAGATGGCTGATCAACAAAACACAACACAGACTTGGCTGTCACACACTCTGCATACTCACAACTGGCAGCAACAACAAGTAGGTGTCCCCCAGGAGTGCAAGGACACACCAATACACTGTACAGTGCACAACCTACAACTCCCACATGTGCACACAATCACAAGCACAGGGCTGACAAATCAAACAAACAGGCACTCAGCTCCTGGGTCATACATGTGTGCAGTTGGCATTGCAGGGGCACACACACATCAACACTACTGACCAAGTCACCCCTTCACACTTCATGACCACTCAAGTGCACACATACAAATGTACCCATGTGACTAGGAAGACAGCCCATCACAAGATGATCATATACCAACACTGCTGTTCACACATCAAGAAAGATCACACACACATGATGGACCCTGGCCAGCCTGCCTGCAATCCTGTGGATAAAATTCCCCTCTGTGCTGGTAGTGCATCCTAACATGTCATGTGTACAATTTAGCAAACCTGACCATAGAACGATTCGGATAACAGTAGGTCATCACAAACAACCATCATTGCACCCCCAAGCCTCAGACTCAAGAAGAACTGAAGGGCCTGTCATCTCTGGTAAACTCAGAAAAAGTGAAACAAGCCATTGCCAATGTTAAAGTGGCATACAGATCATGTGTCACATAAAACCATACCCATACATAATACATTTTCATATAGCAAGGACACTGACAAAGCAGACAACAGGAGTAACTGTCTTTATTACATATTACCCAGATAGGCATCAAAAGTAGACAAGAGGAAGGGCAGTGGCCAGTCCACAGTTCAAAGTAGGCACATGTGTGCATGAGAACCTGCACAGGGAATGGGCATCCATGGTCACAAACAGCAAGGCCAGTGGCCAGTCCACAGTTCAGAGTAGGCACATGTGTGCATGAGAACCTGCACAGGGAATGGGCAAACAAAGTGAAAAACAGCAAGGCCAGTGGCCAGTCCACAGTTCAGAGTAGGCACATGTGTGCATGAGAACCTGCACAGGGAATGGACATCCATGGTCACAAACAGCAAGGCCAGTGGCCAGTCCACAGTTCAGAGTAGGCACATGTGTGCATGAGAACCTGCACAGGGAATGGGCAAACAAAGTGAAAAACAGCAAGGCCAGTGGCCAGTCCACAGTTCAGAGTAGGCACATGTGTGCATGAGAACCTGCACAGGGAATGGGCAAACAAAGTGAAAAACAGCAAGGCCAGTCCACAGTTCAGAGTAGGCACATGTTTGCATGAGAACCTGCACAGGGAATGGGCAAATAAAGTGAAAAACAGCAAGGCCAGTGGCCAGTCCACAGTTCAGAGTAGGCACATGTGTGCATGAGAACCTGCACAGGGAATGGGCAAACAAAGTGAAAAACAGCAAGGCCAGTGGCCAGTCCACAGTTCAGAGTAGGCACATGTGTGCATGAGAACCTGCACAGGGAATGGGCAAACAAAGTGAAAAACAGCAAGGCCAGTCCACAGTTCAGAGTAGGCACATGTGTGCATGAGAACCTGCACAGGGAATGGGCAAACAAAGTGAAAAACAGCAAGGCCAGTGGCCAGTCCACAGTTCAGAGTAGGCACATGTGTGCATGAGAACCTGCACAGGGAATGGACATCCATGGTCACAAACAGCAAGGCCAGTGGCCAGTCCACAGTTCAGAGTAGGCACATGTGTGCATGAGAACCTGCACAGGGAATGGACATCCATGGTCACAAACAGCAAGGCCAGTGGCCAGTCCACAGTTCAGAGTAGGCACATGTGTGCATGAGAACCTGCACAGGGAATGGGCAAACAAAGTGAAAAACAGCAAGGCCAGTGGCCAGTCCACAGTTCAGAGTAGGTACATGTGTGCATGAGAACCTGCACAGGGAATGGGCAAACAAAGTGAAAAACAGCAAGGCCAGTCCACAGTTCAGAGTAGGCACATGTGTGCATGAGAACCTGCACAGGGAATGGGCAAACAAAGGGAAAAACAGCAAGGCCAGTGGCCAGTCCACAGTTCAGAGTAGGCACATGTGTGCATGAGAACCTGCACAAGAAATGGACATCCATGGTCACAAACAGCAAGGCCAGTGGCCAGTCCACAGTTCAGAGTAGGCACATGTGTGCATGAGAACCTGCACAGGGAATGGGCAAACAAAGTGAAAAACAGCAAGGCCAGTGGCCAGTCCATAGCTCCAAGTAGGCACATGTGTGCATGAGAACTTGCACAGGGAATGGGCATCCATGGTCACAAACAGCAAGGCCAGTGGCCAGTCCACAGTTCAGAGTAGGCACATGTGTGCATGAGAACCTGCACAGGGAATGGGCAAACAAAGTGAAAAACAGCAAGGCCAGTGGCCAGTCCATAGCTCCAAGTAGGCACATGTGTGCATGAGAACTTGCACAGGGAATGGGCATCCATGGTCACAAACAGCAAGGCCAGTGGCCAGTCCACAGTTCAGAGTAGGCACATGTGTGCATGAGAACCTGCACAGGGAATGGGTGAGACCCTACAGTTATAAGTTCGGGATGCACACCTAGTATATCGTATTTTTCTAGTATTTATCCAAATTAATTCCGTGAAAGCGTGCAGATTGGTTTGGTGCCATGCCCAAAGGCACTAGGATAATCAACAACATTCAAAGATGGGGCGTCATTTTCGCCCCAACCAATCGCACTGCTAAGTGCGCCATCATGGCGGTATTTTTTATCAAAATCCTCCTTGTGTTTCAACATTTTGACTCCTTTTACTCATTACTCTTTTCCTTAATATTTCTTCAACCGTTGTTTGAATCCACACGCATTGATTAATGGGGGGCATATGAACTAGGAAAGTAAATGATGTCTATAGGACATGTAACTGAGGGTTATAAACAGATTGTTACTCGAAGAGAAAGAGGTTTGAAACAGAGGGAATGTGAATAGTTTATAATATAATTGCATTTCACGGACACTGACAATAGGAGGGGAAATGAGGATTGTACCAGAACAGGAGAAAGTTTCAGTTGAGATATTGGTACGCTATGCTTATAGAAGAAAACCAGTTATTTTCGTGGAAAAGAAGGGTTTATTGTGGGATGATTCTTGGGGTATAATGCAATGCAGTATTTGTTTAAAATTGTACATAAAGTAGAGATGTTATAAGATAGTTAAAATAACCATTGGTAACAGTGTTTTTATGATTATTTGTAGTGACCCCTGAAGAAGGGCTCTTACGCCTGAAATGCATTGGGTATTTTATCGAATAAACGCTGCCTTAAATGAATTTGCACTAGTCGTGTTCTTTCAGGAGGTCCGGGCGGACACAGTTGGAACATTAGAAACATGGGAAATTGCATTTACACTCTGCGTGTGGATTCAAACAACGGTTGAAGAAATATTAAGGAAAAGAGTAATGAGTAAAAGGAGTAAAAATGTTGAAACGCAAGGAGGATTTTGATAAAAATACCGCCATGATGGCGCACTTAGCAGTGCGATTGGTTGGGGCGAAAATGACGCCCCATCTTTGAATGTTGTTGAGACCCTACACTGCCATGGTCAGCAACACAGCTAGGGGGACAACAATGGGCAGTCCAGGCACCGCTGTGGGAGAGACAGGTGTGGGAGGGGGACTCAGCCTCAGACGTGGCTGTCAGTCAAACTGGGAGGTGGCTGATTGTCGTGCCCAGTTGGAGTACTGGACCTGGGAGAGAGATGACCAGCTGAGGTAGAGGCATCAGTGGCTTTGTGAGCCGGAGGGCTGCTTGGACCGGGTGGTGTGGTGGCACGTGGAGGGGGAGACATGCTGCAGTGAGACACAGTGTGTGAGGGAGAATGTAGAGGGGTGCCTTTCCACTTCTTTGGGATTCGATAGGTAATTTTGGTCTTGGTAGGAGTGGGAGGTGGGGCGGGCATAATAGGCACACTCTCCACCAAAGGTGCATCAGGTGCATGCGGTGGCCCTCCTTCTGGGGATCTGCTGGATCTGGCGGTACACTTGGCCTGGCCTTGCCTTTTCCCCTCCATCCCCTGTTGACCAGGTGACTCCCCTACAGTGCCCCCCTTTCCCAGCTTCACAGGGGTGTGGGTGGGAGTTGAGGTTGTCGGTGAATCTGCCTTAGAGGGCTTTTTCTGTGGACTCTTAGCAGGCACCAGCTTCACAGCAGGCACGGCAACTGTCTGCTTGTCTTTGGGAGACGCTTTTTGGACGGGAGGGTCCTTGGATGGGGATGATCTTGAGGCATGTGAGCCTGAGGCCTGCTTCTTGGCTTGATGCCCCTGAGTGTCACCTGAAGGGCTTTTGCCTTTGCGCACCGGGGTGACTTTGGTTGGTTTGGGGGATGGTGCATGCGCTCTGGCCCGCTTGGGGTGATGCTGTTGTATGCTGCGTGTGCTGTACCTTGAGCCTGAGGGCTGTGGTGTCTGGTCACTCTCGTCAGATGTAGCCACTGGCAGGGGGGTGGCCGAAGGGACTGGAGCTGGACTCTGAGCCTGTGACAGCTGAATGGCTGCCGTCACTGTGGAGGACAAAGACTGGACAGTCCTGTGTAGCCCACCCACGTCTGAATGAATGCCCTCCATGAAGGCAACTACCTGTGCCAACTTCTTGTCATGGTCTAGGAAGGCATTCAGGAGAGTTGTCTGACCCACACACAGCTGGCGCAAAAGCTCAACAGACTCAACACTGAGGGCAGCAGGGGAGGCAGGGGCAGCGGTGCCTGGGGGGAAGGACACTCTTCCCTTCTTACTGGTGCGAACACGGGCAGCACTAGTGGAAGTCGCTGGGAGGGTGGGCACTGGACGATGTGTGGTGGAAGAGGAGGCAGATTTCCCACTCCCTGTGCCTGCCAACATTGAGGAGTCACTGCTGCCGTCAGATGAGGTTGAGGTTGGTGTCTCTGGCTGTGATTCCTCAAGCACACTCCTGTCCCCCTCCGAGGCGCTGGTCACATCAGTGTCAGTGTGCTCATGTAAAGCAGTCGTGCCTGATGCCTCACCACTGGTGTCCGTCCCCTGTCCTTCTGTGCCCTCTGTAGATGCTGCAAGAGACAGAGACGTAGGTACAGTTTAGTGCCATACACACACACATCACATGCAAGCAACGCACAAAACAAGATGGTGAAACCCCCATGTTGCACACCACCCTGTGCAGTCACATTGTGCGACCCCTAAGTACAAATATCAAAAACCGCATGGAAACATGCAAACTTGGCATAATTGACCCATGTGATGTCCACACAGCCAAACAGCTTGCCCGTGCCCCCGTGTAACCAGACATACAGATCCCTCTGAGCATACCTAGGTCCCTGTGGATGAAAAAGATGCACATCACAACATGTTGTCACAGTCACATATGGAGTCACCATAAAGGGACAACACAGACACAGACTCCAAAATATAATTTCGCAATGGCCATGAGCTCATGCCATCCACCATGTCATGCTTTGGGGCACAACTACAGTTGCACATTGGTGTCAGATGTGTAGTTCTCACAATTTTGAGGTCAGTCACTGCACACATTGATGAAAGCACACTAAGATGAGGCACCCTGCCGGTCACTGCCATGGGATGTCCCTGACTCCACCAATGCAGCCGATGCCATAAGCCCACAACTCAGAATGTAACATCAAGGGCCATTACATCAATGACATGAGAAAGTACATGTATCGAAAAAGCATGACAGCTGCACACAACAGAGAGGCCACTCACAAGCCATTGCATCACAATAGCAACATCACAGAGCCCAGCACTGGCTCAGGCTTGGAATACATGCAGTCACTCACAACCAAAGTCACCCTTCCCAGAATACTCACCCCCAGCTTGCTGCTGATGGTCCTTCAAACGTGCATCCAGCTCTGGCTGTGTTACTGCCAAGATGCGGACCATTATTGGTGTCATGCTCCTGCGCGCCAACCTGCCAGTCCGAGGGAGCAGCCCCAGCGTCATCTCTGCCATGTTTTTGCTCAGCCAGCAGATGTCATCCCACCTCTTGTGACAGTGTGTGTGTCGTCGGTTGGAGACACCCAGAGCCCTCACCTTGCGTGCAATGGCCCTCCATACGGCCTTACGCTGGTGGACTTTGAGCTGCAGGCATGGGAGACAAGAGGAGGAAATTTCAGTGACACTGGGTTATGTACCACTATCTCTCAGTACAGGAGAATGCACAAACTCAGCACAGCTTCACAGATATGTTTAGCAGAGAAAATACAGCATGACATGTAGTACATGAGCATGGGATAATCATAACAAAATGCATGCAGGTATGAGGATGGACACAGTACCTGCCCATCTCATACACATGCTGAATGGCAGCACAGAAAGCAATGTGAAGGAGGCCCACATCTGCGATTCAGTTTGAGTGAGCAAGACATACATCACATTGGAAATGATGCATCGGGGCAGACTCACTGTGTCCAACACTGCACACCCCTCAATGTCCTTGCCCTGTGAATGGCTCACTGTGTCATGGAGGTCACATTTAGGGACATGATCTTACAGTCTCACACCCTTCTCACAAGGTCTGTCTTGTGCAATACACAGGCCTGAGATAGCTCTTTGATGGATAGGGTAGCAGGCAACCCATATGTCTCACTCTGTCCATTCAGTGATGGGTCCTTGTCAAATTGGGCAGTGACTGTGCAGGCCAGGGGGCTCACACTGAGGTTTAACGTGGGCCATGGGAACATTCACAGGCAGGTACAATATGAGAGGGCAAACAGTGCCTACACATGCGAGTCTGAACACATGATGAAAGCAATGGGAGGATGATATTTGCAAAGTACAGCAATCTGAGGTGTCATATGTGTATGATTTGCCAAGAGTGTCACCCTCAGGCATTTCACTCTTGTGCATAATGCTTACATATCCATGGTGGCAATATAGAGTCAGACACACTTCCATCAGTACCCTCTGGACGTAAAGTCTTTCTCATTTCACAAATGAGGCTGTGAAAAACCTCATGGACTCACAGATCCATTAGCACAGGCAGAGCCTGTCCTGACTCCCACTTTCTATACTTGCAGTGTCACAGTATGGCTGCAAAAAGACTGCATGTCCCTCCCATCCTGAAATGCAGCCCGGGGAATGTGTGAAATAGGCTCCAAACCCCATTTTCCAGAAGTCAGCATGCTAGGCAGTGTATCACACAAACCCACACTCTCAGGCACATACTGCAGCAGATCTACTTCATGTGTGCACTCCCTGCACTCTCACTTCCACTCTGAAACACTTACCAGGACATCTGGAGCACCATATAGCCTCCCATACTGTGTGAGCACCTCGTCCACCAGGACCTCCAGCTCCTCTGTGGTGAAGGGACGGGCCCTGATGTTATCAGTCCTCGCCATCACTGGGTCCAGGAGACAGGAGCAGCAGCAGTTGGTGGTGAAGAGTGTCAGGCAGCAGTGTCTGGGTCCAGGAGACAGGAGCAGCAGCAGTTGGTGGTGAAGAGTGTCAGGCAGCAGTGTCTGGGGTCCAGGAGACAGGAGCAGCAGTTGGTGGTGAAGAGTGTCAGGCAGCAGTGTCTGGGTCCAGGAGACAGGAGCAGCAGCAGTTGGTGGTGAAGAGTGTCAGGCAGCAGTGTCTGGGTCCAGGAGACAGGAGCAGCAGCAGTTGGTGGTGAAGAGTGTCAGGCAGCAGTGTCTGGAAGCAGTGGAAATGTGAGGCTCTCTCCCACACATATATAGCCCCCTGGGGTAGTTTCTGTGGTTCTAAGCTGCTTCAATTGGTGTTCCAGCTCAGCTTTTTTCAAATGCATCCAATGCCCGACCCCGCGGTAGCGGAGCACGCCTACCGCGATTTTCAAAATTGTATTTGGCTACCGCGATTGCGCTTCCCATTGGCTGTAAGGGCATGGGCATTGGCGGTGACACACCGCAGGGGCCAGGCGGTCGCTACCGCGATCGTGCATCTTTCAATTGCATCCAATGCCCGGTCCCGCGGTAGCGGAGCACGCCTACCGCGATTTTCAAAATTGTATTTGGCTACCGCGGATGCGGGTCCCATTGGCTGTGAGGGCATGGGCATTGGCGGTGACACACCGCAGGGGTCAGGCGGTCGCTACCACAATATGGCTGCCATACATTGGTGCCTATGACCATGGTTTGGGTGGCGGAGCATGCCAACCGCCATTTCCAAATCTTTATGTCACTACCGCGGATGCGGGTCCCATTGGCTGTAAGGGCATGGGCATTGGCGGTGACACACCGCAGGGGCCAGGCGGTCGCTACCGCGATATGGCTGCCATACATTGGTGCCTATGACCGTGATTTGGGTGGCGGAGCACGTTAACAGCACCTATGAACACATCATGCTGTGTCAATGGCAATGGCCAGTTCTCAACAGTGTACAGTAGACACCTGATTCATGACAGAAGATAGTGCAAACAGTGCCAGTGTAACATTTAGCCCACTGCTGACTACACATGCCATGTCAGTGCACATGATTGCAAACATTGGCATGTACTCCCTCACATGTCACTTATGATATTGTTGTGCATGTACACAGATCAGTGGTGTGATGGACTCTCCAATGTGTACACAAGTCAATGTGTGATCTGGCTACGCAACACACAGTGATGAAGGTCTGATGACACAATGTGCATACTTCACTGTGTAGTTTGCTTTGCTCATGTACATACTTGATCTTAATGCACAGACTTTGCTCATTGTGTTGTTGATGTGTGCCCTGTTCGACTTACGCAAGAAGGTGTGGCAGGTACAGCAGCTAGGTAGGAGCTGACAGTGTTGCTGTTTCACACATATGGTGTATGAACTACTCTCAGGGCTGGTTACGCAAGATGTGGACATGTCCCTTTGGCCATTCACATGGTCTCAATCTGTTTGGGAGGTACTCACTGTGTGAAAACTGGACAGGTGTACGACTAGTGTAGCTGAAGGTGTCCCCACATGTAAGTTGTGCTGTAAGCTGAAGTGTGATGCCAGTCATTGTTTGCGCTGTGTCAGTCAAAACGTAAGATGTTGCACACATCTCATGGTGGATTGCATTGACATGTGTCCCCTTTCATCTCACCTAGGAGGCGACCAAATGTGCATCGTCCCTTCACAGTGCTGGCGGACATGGAGGATGAGGACGTCATCCGGAAATTCCGTCTGGATCGACCCACCCTACAAGACCTGTGTGCTCTGTTGGAGCCCCACCTGCGGCCTCGCAGAACATATCCGACTGCTTTCACACCAACGTCTAAGGTGATGGCGGCCCTGCATTTTTTGGCTACTGGATCATTCCAGTACATGGTGTCCAGCGCAGGTGGGATGTCACAACCCATGTTCAGCATGGTGCTACGTGATGTCCTGTCCGCTATGATGACCTACAAGGACAGATACATCCATTTCCCCAGGAGGCATGATTTGGCGGATGTGAAGGCTGACTTCTATGCCCTTGGCCACATCCCTAATGTTGTTGGTGCCATTGACTGCACACATGTTGGCCTGGTTCCACCACAGGCACGTGAGCACATCTACAGGAATAGGAAACATTTCCATTCCATCAATGTGCAAGTGGTGTGCCAGGCGGATATGATAATCTCACATGTCTGTGACAAATTTCCCGGCTCTGCTCATGACTCGTACATCATGCGTAACAGCATTGTGCCCCAGCTGATGGCCAATCTGCTCCCGGAGCGTGCATGGATTGTGGGTGAGTACGCAGGGTGAAGTAGCGTGCTGTATGTGTGACATGCTGTCCTCTACCACAGTAATGTTACAAGTTTATTCTGTGTGTCTCACACCTAGGTGACTCTGCATATCCCAACCGGCCTTGTTTGCTGAGCCCACTGCGGAATCCCAGGACCCCGGGTGAAGTGCACTACAATGATGCCCATGGGAGGACCCGTCGTGTGGTGGAGCGTACTTTTGGTCTCCTGAAGTCACGATTTCGCTGCCTGGACAAGACCGGAGGTGCACTGATGTACTCTCCACAGAGGGTGTGTCAGATCGTAGTTGCATGCTGCATGCTCCACAACCTGGCCTTGCGCAAGGAGATCCCCCTGCTCCTGGACGCTGATGAGCAGCCGAGGCCACCGCCTGGAAACCCACCCATGTCCAGTGACGAGGATAGTGGAGAGGAGGAAGGTGTTGACCTGCGTCAACAGCTCATCAACCGCTACTTCACTTGAAGGTGAGTGGAAACATACAACGGTGCCATTGTCTGCTGATTGTGTTGTTGTTGGAAAGGCCTAGGGGGGATTTGTGACTGCTGCCTGTTGTTGTCTCTGTGCTGGGTGCTGAGGTTTCTGGGACAGGGTAGTTGTGCCCAGCTACAGGATGTCTATGTCGGTACTGTTGCTCATTGTAATGTGTGCATATTTGAGTACCTTGATGACAAGTGTTGTGTAGTGGCTGTGATGCCATCACCTGACAAGTGAATATTGTTCTTTTGTGTTTTCCTAGGTCCCTTATGCCTCTCAATGCCTCCAAACAATCCGTGTTCCTGGTACATTGTAATCCCAGTCAACATTGTACATCCTGTAATAAACATGGAGCTGACACGTGAACATAGGTGTGTAGGAGTGTTTATTAACAATGGGTATATGTGACAGGGAAGTGAATATTTGCAAACAGGTGAAAAGTGAATCAATGAGTTGTCAGTGATGGTAGATGAGACAATAGAGTAGTCACCACATTGTTGTGGTGACACATTCCAACTGACGCATTCCATTAACCTGGCAGTGTGGATAAGGACAGTCAACAAAGTCAATGGCAAGTTGAAGAGGGTTGCCATCATGGCTGGCTCCTTGACTGGCGTTTGGCTGGTGCTTTGCCACGTGATCCTCCCTGGGATTTCTTTGGACAGCCCCTTGAGCGTTTGGCAGGGGGGGCCTCTTCTGCGGGCTCAGCGGTGTCTGAGGACTCACCCCTCTCTGTGCCCGCAGGGGAGGTGCGGGCCACTGGAGGTAGTTTGAGCTGTTGTTTGGGCCGCAGGCCTGTCTCTCAGGACACCCACTAGCTGGCCCAAGAGGTCCACAATTTGGCCCATTCGTGTGTCAATGGACCTCAGCAGCAGGCGGAGCTCACGGGATTCCACCAGAGCCTGGCCCGTGTGTCCCTGGGCTTGCTCATAGGCCGCAAGGACTCTGGCGATGGTGGCCACGGCTTCGGTCCCAGTGTCCGGTTGGTCTTGTCGCCTAGTTGCCCTCCCACCTGCCCTGATGCCCCGGACCTGTGGCGTCACCACTCTACGCACATGCGTACTCTCCCTGTCCTCCTCAGATTGTGGGGTGGCCATCCTCTGAGGCAGGGACAGTGTTGCAGGCAGCACTGGTGCTGGTGGAGGCCGCACAGGTCGTTACAGCAGGGGTCAGCGTAGTTGTTGTTGCTGAGGTGGTGGCGGTGGGGACAGTGGGTTCCTGGGACCTGTTGCGCCCTGGCATGCCTGATGGGCCAGCTTCGGGCTCCGCATCTGAGAAATCTAGGGAGTCTGCATCGGAGAGTCCATGTTCCAGGGGGGGGGGAGACTGGCTCTGCAGGTTAGTGTGGTCATTTGCAGCTGTCAGTTCTTGGTCACCTGTGGAACAGAGGGGAAATGGTCATTGGAGTGCACACCTCAAGCTTGGTGTTAGATGTTTTGTTGTTACATGTTATGCACCACACAGTTTACATTGATATTACATTGTATGTCTGCACAGTTTTGAGCATCTGGGCATGATGTGGAGGTACAAACCTTACTTATCCATGGTGTGACATGTCAATAAGTACCATGCACAACGTGCAGATTGTGTGATTACGTGGACATGTCATCAGATAACGACTAGCAGCACAATTACTTTATGTGCAGCATCTTTGTTGTTCACTCTGCATGGAAGACATTACAACTGGGCATGAACTAGCCATTGTAGTCTCATGCATACCTTTGTCATATCATGTGCTTTGCTTTCTTGTTACTACTGGCCATGCTTGTTTTATTTTCATATGGGCCTTTATGCTCTGCCCCCATGGCACTTCAAGATAGCATTCAGTGCTGTGCATGGTTGTGCCCTGGATTTCTTCTAAATGTGATTTTGAGAGTCACACTTTGGTTTCTGTGACAGTTACATACACTTTTCTGTCTGCACACTGGAAATGGCTATTTGATGTATGCCAAGTTGGATGACATGTGAGGGCTGGTGTGGTCATATGGCTCCATGCTTTTTGAGGGGAGTGTCAGGGTGCATGCACTGTCTACCTACCTGTTCTGTGACACATTTGGGGGAATTGTTGCCACATGCTTCTGGGTGGAGTGGAGTGCTACTTCCTGCTCAGGGGTGGGACAAGGGGGCATGGTGGGAGTTGTTGTGCAGGCCTCCCACCCCAAACCCCCCTCCCTGTGAATATGGATACCTACCTGTTAGGTGAAGGTGAACAATACAATGGCTGCCACATGCTTCTGGGTGGGGTGGAGTGCTACTTCCTGCTCAGGGGTGGGACAAGGGGGCATGGTGGGAGTTGTAGTGCAGGCCTCCCACCCCCAAACCCCCTTCCCTGTGAAGGTGGATACCTACCTGTTATGTGAAGGTGAACAATACAATGGCTGCCACATGCTTCTGGGTGGGGTGGAGTGCTACTTCCTGCTCAGGGGTGGGACAAGGGGGCATGGTGGGAGTTGTAGTGCAGGCCTCCCATCCCCAAACCCCCTCCCTGTGAAGATGGCTACCTACCTGTTAGGTGAAGGTGAACAATACAATGGCTGCCACATGCTTCTGGGTAGGGTGGAGTGCTACTTCCTGCTCAGGGGTGGGACAAGGGGGCATGGTAGGAGTTGTTGTGCAGGCCTCCCACCCCCAAACCCTCCTCCCTGTGAAGATGGATACCTACCTGTTAGGTGAAGGTGAACAATACAATGGCTGCCACATGCTTCTGGGTGGGGTGGAGTGCTACTTCCTGCTCAGGGGTGGGACAAGGGGGCATGGTGAGAGTTGTAGTGCAGGCCTCCCACCCCCAAACCCCCCTCCCTGTGAAGGTGAATACCTACCTGTTATATGAAGGTGAACCATACAATGGCTGCCACATTCTTCTGGGTGGGGTGGAGTGCTACTTCCTGCTCAGGGGTGGGACAAGGGGGCATGGTGGGAGTTGTAGTGCTGGCTGCCTGTACACATGCAACCCTGGGAATGTTGCTGGCTACCTTTGGGGTGATTCAGAGGGAGTGAATGTTCCATCTGTGAGACATGTGTTGGGTAGTGTGTGGGGCACATGAATGGATTTGGGCCTAGGAGGTGTAGCTTTGTAGTTGTGCAAGACAGTACATAGCAGTGTAATGGTAGACATTTGTTTGTACTTACCAGCCTCCACTCCCCCGGGTACTCCTGTGAGACTCTCTGGATGCAGTATGGCAAGCACCTTCTCCTCCCATGCAGTGAATGTTCTTGGTGGGATGGGAGGGCCACCGCCAGTCATCTGAGCCAGCTGACGGTTCTTGTAGTTCTTCTGTTTCACCAGCCTTTTGAGGTCATGCCACCGCTTCATGATCTCCTTCTTGGTGCGTGGGGTGGTCCCTACTGCATTGACCTTGTTGACTATCCTTCTCCACATTTGTGCTCTGGTGGCTAATGGTGTCTGTTGGACCAGGTTACCAAACAATTGAGGTTCTACTCTGATTATCTCATCTGCCATGACTGACAACTCACTGTCAGTGAATTTGGGCATTTTCTTTTGTGCCATGGTGTGTGATGAGCAAATGGTTTGAGGTGCGGGTGTGAGGGTGGTAGGGGTGATGTAAGTGGGGTTTGGGTGTGTGTTGTTGTGCTGGTGGGATGTGTGGTGGTTTGCCTCTCCTTTGTGCTGTAGGGTTATTTCCTTCAGGGGTGGAGTATTGCAAAGGATTCTGGTCAGGGAAGGGGCTGGTTTTATACTCAGCTATGTGGGTGTGTCAATATGTGGTATTGCTGTCAGGTGGGTTGTGTGGGTTGTCCTGGGATTTGTATTTCTTTAGTTGCCATGGGGGTGTGTCATTTGTGTGTGTTAGGTGTTTGGGGGGGCTGAGCTAGTTTGATGTGTGCACTTGGTGGCCTTGTGGTGTGTTTTTTTTTCCGACCGCCATATTTGTTCCGGAGCTGCCTCGGCGGTGGGTATGCAACAGTCCTTCCGCCGGCTCTCCCATTCATCACTGTTTGCGATCGCGGCGGTCGGAAACAGCGGATCATTCCGCTGTCACCTCAATGGTATCCTAATTTAACGTGCGATCAATCCGCTGGCCTAGCGGCGGTTATGGGTGTTTCTGCCGCGAATCCGATCGCCGCGGACGGATTTTCACCTGCTCCACCCGCTGCGGGTGGTCTTTCGTGGCATCGTTCCGCCGTGGTCGGGTTTTTCTGGTGGTTGATCCTAATCGGACCGACGGATTTTACGCTGTACCAGCGGACAGTGAATTTCCGCTACCATGGCGGTCGGAATGGTTTTCCGAACGGCATCCTAATCGGCCCCCTAGTAGTCTCTTTTCCAATTCCAGTACTACTCAAGACAGCCAAGATCTGAGCATTTGAGCCAGCAGTAATATATATACTGTCACTCCAGAGAGTTAGTCTACTAACCTGTATGACATGGATGCCTTGAAACAGGTAGAGGAGGAACGAGAGACACTTTAGGGAAAGAGGGACTGTAAAAAAGGAAAGCGTGGGCAAGGTGGGGAATAGAGAAAGTGGAAAGGAGGCAGAGGGGAAAAGAAAATGAAGGTAAATGAAAGGCAGAGCTGAGATAAGAGAGAGGCAGAGATTGAGCCATGGCGGATGGAGAACCATCCTAAAAGGCCAGGCTTGGAGAGGAGTCTAAAATAAATCAAAGCAAAGCACCCTTCAGAGACATCTGTCTTGTAATGTGGTTGTTTTGCGTTAATGGTATCAAATTTGTATTTCATTCTAATTACCAGAGGCCAGATGCACAAGGCCCTTTTGCATTCCCAAACCCTGCAATTTACAGAATCACAGGGTTTGCAACCGCAAAAGAGATTTTGCTATGTATCTAGCCCATTTTGCGAGTCAGAAAAGCCTTCCAGACTTGCAAAAAGGATTTAGCAATCAATTTTGAATCTTAATTAAGAGGGAGCGTGAAAGGAGCTTCTCCTCCTAACAGCGGGTTGCAGTGGCCTGCATGAATTGTTTGGGACCAATCAGTTACTGACACCTCAAAGGAGGTGGTTACGGATTCACAAAGATGAAAGCACGAGAGGTACTATTATTCCATTTGCAAAAAATGGTCACAATCTGCGCGCCGATGTAGATGGAATCATATTTTGTAAAATACATTTTTTACTAATGGGTCGGTTCACAAAATAAAGAATGGCAAAAGGTTGCAGAACGACCTGTCTAATCAAGATTCATTAGGCAAGTTGCAATTTGCGACCCCCTATGATTGGCTGCAATCATATGGATGGTAGCCCGCAAGGGACAGCAGACCACAATCCTTGTAATTGTATTCTAAGATAGATTTTTTAAAAGCAGCTCCAGAGGTAGTGGGCAGGACCACAAGCCCCGGCAGAATTAGCAGCAAGGAGGGCCGCTGCCGCATTTACTACGCCAGGAGGCGCTTAAGTCAGTTTGCAGCCACCCACTACGCAAATCGATCACTGGACGTAGTGGGGCAGGACCACAAGCCCCAGCAGCATTAGCGGCAAGGAGAGCCACCGCCTCATTTCCCGCGCAAGGAGGCGCTTAAGTCAGTTGGCGGCCACCTGCTGCGCGGGACGATCACCGGAGGCAGTGGGGCAGGACCACAAGCCTCCAGCAGCATTAGTGACAAGAAGGGCCGCTGCCGCATTTCCCACGCCAGGAGGTGCTTAAGTCAGTTTGCGGCCACCCACTGCGTGGGATGATCACCGGAGGCAGTGGGGCAGGACCACAAGCCCCAGCAGCATTAGTGGCAAGCAGGGCCGCCACTGCATTTCCCACGGCAGAAGGCGCTTAAGTCAGTTTGCAGCCAACCGTTGCGCGGGATGCGCACGGGTCACACCAGGCGTGGCCCGGACGAAGACCAGGCCAAAAGCGTCTGTGCTCATCTGCGGCCGGAAGAAGCTGGGCTGGGCCACCTCCCTTTCATCTTCCATTGGCCATCTCGAACACAAGTCTTGGCAGAGTGAGTCATTCTATCTTTTTGTCCCACCCCCATCAATTTTATCGCCAGGCCTCGAGGGGCCATATTGTTCTGAGTTGGGCTCGCATAGTTGTAGCTTCCTCTGATAGTTGTTCCGGTGCCCAAGGTGTGAAGCAACTCATTTGTTTGAGAGCCAATATGGGGTAGCGGAATTGTCAAGGGAGGGCCCTGTCCCCTATGTCATCTCCCAAGCCTACCTCAATTGATAGGATGGTGCAGAGAGCTATTGGTGTGGTAGCTGCCGAGATTGAACTAACCGAGAGAAAATTGTCTTAGTCTACGGATCCACATTGACCATCATTGGGGTCACAGCCTGCCCCCTCATGTAGCTCCGACCAGTTTGCCTGTGGGAACCATATTACCCAGGATCATTAGGGACCTGAAGGCTTACGCAGGGACCCAGCTATTGACTGTCCCCAAAACGAGGGACGATCTGTCAAGTCCACCCGGGCTGCAAAAGAAAGACCACCTTATGTCGCACCCCAAAGCCTGCTAGAGGCACAAGTGAAGTTGTGGCTGATTCTTGTGGTATGCCTGGCGATAAAACTCATGACTGTGCTAACAGTGATAGTGGGGTTGTGGCCCAACCATTATGGGCATCATGTTTAATAAGGGACATCTTAGAGAAGGTCAAAACCATTCTCCGTGAAGAACTTAGCCTATTGATTGCTCGACTGGATAAGTTGGGACAATTATGTGGGGAGGCCTATAATAAGGTTCACATGGGCTCTAAGGGTAGAGTGGATGCAATATGCCAAATTGAGTTGGTTTCCTTGGATAAGCCCCCACAGGCCTGCATAGTAAATAACAAGGAGGGGGCCTATAGCCTTACCACCGAAAGGGGACTGGCAGGGGTAAGTGGTCCATATTTGAGGGCACACCTGCCATTAGGCATTGGCAAGGGCAGTCAAGTAAGGGAGGCTGTGGATGATTGGAGGGAGGGCCCGAGGTCTGTAATGAAGAAACCCCTAATCATTAACTTGCCCCTCATGCCCCTATGTTGTAATTTTTACAGGGGTCCCCGAGTTGCAAATTATTCTGAGGAAAACCCTCGAGGATTTAACCAACAAATGTTTGCATTGGCTCTCGAGATATAGGTGCTACCCCCATGATAGGGCAGATTATATCCTTATGACACACAGGGTGAGTTGGATTGAGAAGGGTCCTAAAGACAGGCCCCAGGATTGTGTTGTCACCAACTTTTGGAGTCCAAAGCAGGTCCAAGACCTTCTGCTAGGTGATTTATCCAGGCAGTACCAGGGTTCAGCCATTATGCTCCTACCTCTTGGCTACTTCTATAGACCACCACAAGGAGAACAACACCAGCATCCCCAGAGTTTCCAGAACCCTATTTTAAAGCCGGACAGCCATTCCCAACAGATGCAGGGCTCCCTCTCCTATGCAATACCAGTAGCCAACAGATTTGATGTACTTGAGATGGCGGATTGACATACTGGGAGTGATGTGATTAGGATTCCAATGGCCCAAGACGGAATTCACCAGGGTGGAGGGGCATGTGATCATGGAAACATCAGCACCCCTTCCTCCCCAAAACAGAATTTGCCCAATTTATTTAGGCCTACCATGAGTAGGAATGTCAAGAAAGAGGAAACAACAGAGGGAGCGGGGCCAGAACCTGTGGTGGGTGGGTGAGGGAATACTAGCAGTTACCAGGCCCACCTAGATCTCTATCGTCCACACCAGAAGTCCTCTCCCCTGGTTAAATCTTTGGAGACCAGGGAGGGAGTGACACGTGGGTTGGAAGAAAAAGGGTGCAATGCAATGTGTACTGAAATGGGGGAGCTGACTCATGGGGTAGAAGATCATGGGTGTATAGCAATTTGTACCAAAATGTGGGAGCTGACCCAGGTGCAAATGCAAGGGTGAGGATTCTTACAAGACGTCACAAGGATCTCGGGAAAATCTAAAACCACTTAAGGTGGCATCCTGGAATGTTGCTAGTTTAAGAAGTAAATTGCAGTGATTGGGGGACCTTTATTGATCAAAATGATGTGTTATTTCAGGAAACTTGGTCCAAGGAGGAAGTCCGGCGCCCTGACTTTGAGGCTTTTATGAAGTTAGCCATTGTTGGTGGGAGGGGTAGACTGTCGGGGGGGGTTAACTACCTGGGTGGGCACCCACTTGGGCTGCAAGGCAAAGGTGGTTGAAACAGTCTCGGATGATATCTTGTGTGTTACACTAACCTTTACCTCTAAAGTAACTGTAGTTTTGATGAAGGCATACTGAAGACCTATAAGCACTTGCCACGTATCCCCTGTAGTGGAGCAACTATCTACCCTTCTGTCTTCCATTCCAAAGGGCGCCCACAAGGTGATAGGGGTTGACTTTAATTGTCAATTTGAGCCCTTGGATGCAGGACATGGCGAAACCCTAAGTGATGAGGATAGGCTATGGGCCATTTCAGTTTTGACAATCCCTCCATCTAGAGATAGTCTCCCCTCACTCTTCGAATCAATGTTCTCACCCTGAATAACTCTATGCGGCCTGCAATGGGCGAACCAAATCCGATAAGCAGGGGCTGCATACATATATTCTGGTAAGGTCTTTGTCCTTAATTGATTACGTTCTTGTAGACATAAAGTTATGGCCCTCGGTTTAAATTTTGCTATTCTGCCCAGGCGATTATTATGTATTGTCACTAGATTTCGTCCTACCTGGTAGGAGTGCCCAGGCAATATGCATTGACCAGTTGGATGGCGGAATAAGATTGTCAACAACCAGGCGTAGAATGCACTGGACCAACATGCAACAGACTTCGGATTTAATTTGTGCCTTGTATGAGGCGGTGGGCAATTCCCTAATGGATCTGACCAAACTTAGGGGTCTATTACGATGGCGGTTGGATGTCCACCGCCGGGCTGGCGGTGGTGCCCGCCGGACCGGCGGTGGACATCCGCCCGCGATCGCAGCCAGAAATCCGCCGGTCAAATTAGGATGGCGGTGGTGACCGCGGCGGTGGGAAATTATGACCGCCGGTTGCCATCCGCACTCCTGCCTGGCGGACGGAGCAGGACCGAGATAATGGTGGCGGTGCAGAGCAGGCTCCGCCGGCAGGATTATGATGCCGGCGGTAGCCAGCCTTTCCTCAGCGGTCAGACCGCCATTGAAAGGCATGCGGTGAGTGTCTTCCGGGGGCCTGGTGCGGGCCCCCAATGTGTTGGGGGGGGTGGGTGCACTGGGGGGGGTACCCATGGTCCCCTCCTACATTTCCCTGTACCAGGTGGCAGGCACTGTGCAGTGCCTGCCACGCAGTGCAGGGAAATGCAGGACATGCTCCTTTTGACATCGCGGCGGTGCTGCGTGCATCAGCGACCGCCGCAATGTTGAAGCCCGCGATCCGACCGCAGCGGTCGGATTTTGAGCATGGAACATCGTAATATGACCGGCGGTTATGTCGCGGGCCTTGCGGGCGGTCTTTTCCCGTTACCATGGCGGTTGGGGAGGTTTTCCGACCGCCATCGTAATAGGCCCCTAAGTGCCATCGATGACAAAATAAGTTCCCTGGACAGAGTGGCTAAGATCCATGTAGAGTTTACTGACAAATTAAAGGACCTATTCTTTATTGAAGTACAGAATAAAGGTCATAGGCGGAATATTCCCTCATCGTACAATAGGCAGGTGTACAGTCAGAATATCGAGTAGGAAATGTCGACTTCCAGTAATATCGAGTTGGAAATATCGAGACACAGAAATATCGACAGCAAGAATATCGTAGTCAAGAATATCGAGTTTAAGGTAAGAAATATCGTTTTTAAAAATATCGAAGTCATTAATATTGTTTGCAAAAATATAGTTGTTAAAAATATCGTTTTTAGTTAGTGTTATGTATTTTAGTATGTATTTTAAGTGTATGTGATCTATTTTTTTGTGTAAGTATTGCTTTTGTTTTTTAATATATGTTAAATTTTTTGTAGTTATTAATTTTATTTTAATTAAATTTAGCGTTTTAGTTCCGTAGCGGGTTGTGGGTTTATAGGGGAATAGGGTGGGAAGTAATTTAATTATAATAAATTAAATGTTAATTTTTATTTATTAGTATTTATTTAATTTAATTTTAATAAAATTTTGCGTTTTAGTTGCGTAGCGGGTTGTGGGTTTATAGGGGAATAGGGTGGAAAGTAATTTAATTATAATTACATTATTAATATATTTTTTTTAATTAATATTTTTTTATTTAATATTTTATATTGTTAATTGTGGGAATTAATTTATTTTTAATTATTTATTAATTGGTTGTTAATTAGAATTAATTAATTGGTAAATATGTTAACTGTGTTATTATTTTAGAAGCGGGTTGTGGGTTTATAGGGGAATAGGTTGGGAAGTAATTTAACTATAATTAAATTATTATTATTTTTTAATTAATATTTATTTATTTAATATTTTATACTGTTAATTGTAGGAATTAATTTATTATTAATTATTTAATAATTGGTTGTTAATTAATATTAATTAATTGGTAATTATGTCAATTGTGTCATGTTTTTAGAAATTGGTGGTGGGGTTTATAGGGGAATAGGGTGGGAGGAAATTTATTTATAATTAATTAATTATTTGTTAATTAATGTTAATTAATTAATACAATTTTTTAAATATGGCAATTGTGTAATTAATTTGATGTGTGAGTTGTGGGGTTTATAGTGGTAAATGGAGGGAAGTAAATTTATTTTTATTAATTGATGATTTGTGGTTAATTGATATTAATTTATTAATGTAAAATTAGTTATGGAAATTGTGTAATTATTTTTAGGTGTGTGTTGTGTTTATTGGGGTAGAGGGTGGAAAGTAATTTAGTTTAAATTAAATAATTATTACTTGCTCACTAAAATTCATTTATTATTTGATAAATATTTTTGGTAATTGTTTATTTTTAATTTGGTTGTGGATTTTGGTTCTATAGGGGTAACGTTTGGCTAGTATATTAATTTTGATCTTTATTAATGTGGTTTTTAATTAATAATATTTGTTAATTGATAATTAATTCTGTTAATTAAGGAGGTACACGTTTTTTAAAATTTAGATATGAGTTGTAATTTGTGTTGTGTTATTGGTTCGCAAAAAAAATATTACATTTATGTAATAATTAATGTTTTTTATTATAAATAATTTCTAGTACAAAAAATGTATTTGTTTGTAAATAATTTTTTTAATTTTATAAATTAATTTTTGTATGTAATTTTTTGATTTTTTAAACATTATAATATGTTTCTATGTTTTGTAATTTTTTAGATTTTTATATATGTTTTGTTTTTTAGTTTTTTTATTATTTTTTGTATTGTAATTGATATTTTGTTTTTTTTTTAATAAAATTTTTCTTCAGTGGGAATAGTAATTTTTACCCCTCCGCTATCCAACACTTTCCATACTGTTGCACTCCCTGGAGTGGGAATAGTAATTTTTTCCCCTCTGCTATCCAACACTTTCCCTACTGTTGCACTTGCTGCAGTGGGAATAGTAATTTTATCCCCTCCGCTATCCAACACTTTCCCTACTGTTGCACTCGCTGGAGTGGGAATAGTAATTTTATCCCCTCCGTTATCCAACACTTTCCCTACTGTTGCACTCGCTGGAGTGGGAATAGTAATTTTATCTTCTCCGCTATCCAACACTTTCTCTACTGTTGCACTCGTTGGAGTGGGAATAGTAATTTTTTCTCCTCCGCTATCCAACACTTTCCCTACTGTTGCACTTGCTGGAGTGGAAATAGTAATTTTATCTCCTACGCTATCCAACACTTTCCCTACTGTTGCACTCGCTGGAGTGGGAATAGTAATTTGATCCCCTCCGCTATCCAACACTTTCCCCACTGTTGCACTAGCTGGAGTGGGAATAGTAATTTTTACTCCTCCGCTATCCAACATATTCCCTACTGTTGCACTTGTTGGAGTGGGAATAGTAATTTTTTCCCCTCCGCTATCCAACACTTTCCCAACTGTTGCACTCGCTGGAGTGGGAATAGTAATTTTATCCACTACGCTATCCAACACTTTCCCTACTGTTGCACTTGCTGAAGTGGTAATAGTAATTTTATCCCCTCCGCAATCCAATACATTCCCTACTATTACATTCACTGGAGTGGCAATACTGATTTTTACCTCTCCGCTATCCAAAACTTTCCCTACTGTTGCACTCGTTGGAGTTGGAATAGTAAATTTTAACTTTCCCTACTGTTGCACTCACTGGACTGGGAATAGTAATATTTACCTATCCGCTATCCAACACTTTCCCTACTGTTGCATTCGCTGGAGTGAGAATAGTAATTTTTACTTCTCCACTATCCAACACTTTCCCTACTGTTGCATTCGCTGGAGTGGGAATAGTAATTTTTATCCCTCCGCTCTCCAACACTTTCTCTACTGTTGCACTCAATGTAGTGCAAAATGTAGGTTTAAAAAATATTAAAGAGTTTAATATTTTAATTTATAATGTATTTTTTTAATTTATTAATTTTTATGTTACAGGTGTATGTATATATATTTATTTATAATTTTTAATATATTTATAAGATTTTAAAATTAATTAAAATTATTATTTATTAATTGTTTTTAAGTAAATATATATGTATTATATTTTATATATATGTTTAATTTTTTTAAAATTACATTTATTTATTATAATTGTTAACATTTACAAGTAAATCCAAATAATTTTTTTTAAGTTAAATTTATTATTTAATTTATTTTACATTATTTTTTATACATATAAAAAAAACGATATTTTGTACATCGATATTTTTGACGATATTTTTATTCGATATTTTTGTACTTACCATTATGAAGATAGGAAGTCGATATTATTGACAACGATATTTATGTCACGATATTTGTGTAACACGATATTGTTGTCGATATTCTGTCAGTGATCCCAATAGGCAATGTAGAGATGCGAAATCAACCATAATAGAAGCATTGAAGTCTAAGGATAGAGCCCTGATCCAAATTGCAAGGGCTACACACAGGAATGCCTTTAGTCTGGCGAAAAAAGATTGGAACCAGGTCAAATGGGATTCACCTCTCCAGGATTTAAAACATAAAGATACAAAGGCTTTTTAGAATTTAGTCACATTCTGTAACTCTGAGGGCAGTTCTGATTCTGAGCCTAATATTGCAAACCAAGAGTGGAATGAGCACTTCCGGTCATTGTATGATGTGCTGGAAGGTACAAGAAGAACAGGTGAGCACTGCAGTAAAACAATCCAGTAGTGAATTGCTCTTGTACGACCCGAAGGAATACCCTGTGATAACTCTTCCAGAAGTGTATAGTGCCATCTGTAATATAGCCCCCCTTAAGGCACCTTGCATTGATAAAATTCATGGGGATCTCTATCTCTCTGAACCAGAGGTTTGGGGTTCTTACCTGCAAGAGATCTTCAATGCCATAATGGACGGAATGCCCATCCCAAGATCATGGGCTGGGGCAGAAATTATACCTGTGTATAAAAAAGGTTCCCCTTTGCTACCAGAGAACTACAGACCTATCAGTTTGATAGACGTGATGCAAAAAGTTTATTCACGGGTAGTACTGGAATGACTTCAGGAGTGGATGGAGGATCACAGTGTCCTTAGCCCATTCCAAGTAGGCTTTAGGAAACGAACATCCACTGTTGATCAAGTTTTTAGGCTCCAACTCCTGTACTGGAAAACTGTTATGTTGGAGGGTGGCAGCCTTTATTTAATATTTGTGGATCTAAAGTCACCTTTTGACTTAGTACCGATAGACAAGCTTTGGTCGGTAATGATTGACATCGGTGTTCCTCTCTATTTTTGTCATATCATCAGGAGACTACATGAGCAGAACTTTGCGCAGGTTCGCTGTGGAAAACTGGGGAAAGTCTCTTAACCATTTCCGGTTGATAGGGGAGTTTGCCAGGACTGTGTGCTGGCCCCGATTTTATTTTGCTTGTATATCAATGGGTTGGTGGATTCACTAAATGGGGTCATTGATAATGATGCACTAAAGTGCTGATGCTGTTGTTTGCTGACGACACTCTCCTTCTCCCTAAATCTCCCATGGGCATGCAAAGGTCTTTAGATGGATTCAATGCTTCCTGCAAATCAAGGGGTTAGAAATCAATGCTACAAAGACTACGTTTCTGGTCTTCAATTCACCACATTCTTTATGCTCCATTCCCTTCCTGAACAGAATCCCCCCTGAGAGGGTATCTATTTTTGACTATCTAGGGCTAACCCTCAACGAGCACATATATTGGTCGTTCCACATTGCCAAACGAAGCTTGAAACTAGCCCAAATCATAGGTGGTCTTGCCAGGGTGCACAGGGGGTTTTTCTCTAAGCCTATCAGTCCCTCTGTAGGGATTTATAAAACCCAAGCCTTAAGAGCCATCACCTATGGTGCTGAACTTTGGGGGCATAAACCTGTCAAAGACATTGGGGTCGATTCCGATTCGGGCCGGAAAACATACCGACCGACTCGGTACGGGAATTTAGTCCGACCGACTCGGACCGGCGCCGTACGACCCTGGTAGTACGATGAAATGCATGTGAAATCCGACCGACTCGGACGGAATACAAAACGACCGACTGAGCCGGACGGAAACATGCCATCCGGCCGGGAAATCACGTGAAACGAACCGACCGACACGCACCCGGATTGATCCCGAACGAAACGTACCCGCGAACTCCGACCCGCGTAGTACGATGCTGTGCGTGCAAAACACGACCGACTCGCCTGTAGCACAAGCCGTACGACCGATACGCATACAAAACCCAGCCAAAGCAACCCAATACTACGCGACCGACTCGTACGCCGCATATGAAACCTAGCTGACACACAGCGGGAACGAGTCGGACAAGATCGCACCAGACAACTGCAGCGTCCTACTCGGACACAAGAACGACTCCTACATGCACCAAAAACACCAAGGAAAAATCAGAAAAAAAGGGCCAAACAAGCAACCACAAAGCCAATAAATACAGGGAGGAAAAAAAATGGAACAAGGACACACCTCCAACTCCACCTACATAAAGGCCACAAATCCCTACCATGATCCTTTGCAAATTCCACTGACCTGCCAGCACACAACACCATCACACAGCAACCACAGACACACTCACAGCTCATACATCACACAAGCCACACTCCATTACCACACCTACAAATAGCACCCTCACACACACCCAGCTAAACCTACACTCACACCCCCACTTGCACACACACACACATCAATCACCACCACCACCCATCACCATGCCCCCAAAGAAGAACCATAAGTTCCTAGATAGTGAATTGGAAGTCCTGGTAGACGAGATCCTGAGGGTAGAGCCACAGTTGTTTGGTACATTGGTACAACAGACCCCCATGTCGCAGAAAACCAAGATGTGGGCGAGGATTGTCGACAGGGTGAACGCACAATCACCATGTTTGCGCACAAAGGAAGACATCCAGAACAGGTGGTATGATGTGCGCAGGAGGGTCCGGGACCTACTCAAAATGGACTACCTCCTCAGCCAGCACACCGGCAGTGGCCCTCCTGCAAAACCAGTATACCTCAGGCCCTGGGAGGAGAAGGTGCGGGCCATCCTACCACCAGTGAGCGTATACGGACTAACAGACATCCCAGAGCCTGGTGAGTACACAACTAATATACAGAATATGGTGTGACAACACACACACATCACAGTCAAGGGGATAGGCAAACCATGCACCCTTAGCAAATACACAGCAACCAAAAGATATTCATCCCAAGATGTGAATGCTAGTCAGACAAACACAATACCTCCCATCTCATAGTGATTGTAACTGTGTCATGACATGTACAAACCTAACAACAAATACAGCAAGGCAGTGGCACAAATAGAACCAACAAACACTCCCAGATATTTAAACACCACTAGAACACCACCTCACAGGGAAGCTCACTGAAAGGAAGGAATTCTGTGTATGCTGGTCAAGTCAGTGTAGCCAATAGCATGATGGGAGTGGTAGTCACAGATATTGGTCACACCCACAATTGGCCCATCAACACCACTCTGAACCATGCTCACATCACAGGGAGTGGAAAACAACTGACAAGATGGCTGACACTGGGTACTGCTGTGGGGAGCACAAGGCCCTGATGGGAACTGGGCACCAACAAACAACAGGACCACACTGTCAGCCAACTTGCCATTGCTGTCACACTCACACACAGTGAAGTCCACTCAAAAGGAAGGAAGTATGGGCATGCTGGGAAGGGGGGTGTAGGCAATAGCATGATGGGAGTGGTAGTCACAGATATTGGTCAGCCTCACAATTGGCCCATCAACACCACCCTGAACCATGCTCACATCACAGGGAGTGGAAAAGGACTCACAAGATGGCTGACACTGGGTACTGCTGGGGGAGCACAAGGCCCTGATGGGAACTGGGCACCAACAAACAACAGGACCACACTGTCAGCCATCTTGCCATTGCTGTCACACTCACACACAGTGAAGTCCACTCAAAAGGAAGGAAGTATGGGCATGCTGGGAAGGGGGTGTAGGCAATAGCATGATGGGAGTGGTAGTCACAGATATTGGTCAGCCTCACAATTGGCCCATCAACACCACCCTGAACCATGCTCACATCACAGGGAGTGGAAAAGGACTCACAAGATGGCTGACACTGGGTACTGCTGGGGGAGCACAAGGCCCTGCTGGGAACTGTGCAACAACCAACAGCAGGACACCACTGACTGACATCCTGAAAGACAACTTGCACTCCCTGCAATGGAAGCACGTTCCATGGTGGGATATCTGGCTGGGTGGGAAGGAGGACTCACAGCACTGACCATAGTTACAAGCACCTCCACTCACACACCCCTCAACACTAACTCCACATAACCCACCTGGGAGAATGCAATGCCTCACATCCTAACTGAAGATCCCACAAAGAACCACCACCCTGGGTTATGCTGTGTGAAGCACAGGGACACTCTTGGGACTTGTAGCCAAACAACTGCCAGGACAACACTCCCAGCCATCCTGTCAGCACAGGCACCCCACCCCACAGGGAAGCAGAGTCAAAAGGAAGGAAGGATGGGCATGCTGGGAAGGGGGTGGAGGCAACAGCATGATGGGAGTGGTAGTCACAGATGTTGGTCAGCCTCACAATTGGCCCATCAACACCACCCTGAACCATGCTCACATCACAGGGAGTGGAAAAGGACTCACAAGATGGCTGACACTGGGTACTGCTGGGGGAGCACAAGGCCCTGCTGGGAACTGTGCAACAACCAACAGCAGAACACCACTGACTGACATCCTGAAAGACAACTTGCACTCCCTGCAATGGAAGCATGCTTCATGGTGGGATAACTGGGCTGGGGGAGAAGGAGGCCCGGATGGCAAGCAAATACCACCAATGCTGGTCATGCACACACCTCAACATTCACATTGACATGCCACAGGTTGGCAGGACAATGTGCTACACCAATATCACTCTCTGACTGTCACAATTTAGGAGAATGCAATGTCCAGGCCCACATCCAGAGGTACAGTCACAACTGTCAGGTGTTTGAACAATTGATGCCAGTAGAAACATAACATACAATCTGTGTCTCTCCCCAAAACAGGTGATGATGTGGACACAGCAGCAGACGAGGAGGAGTCCCTGTCCCAGGCTCCGGGGAACACTGAGCTCACTGGTGTGGATCAGCCTCTGCACTCCTCGGATGGCGAAGAACCAGCTGGACCCTCCGGTGTGAGTCATCATGCAGCACCAGCAGGACCAACATCTGCACCCCCTGCACCCACCCCTCCAACAACTGCCAACACACAGGCCACCCCTGCCAACACGGACAGACCAAGGACCACAGATGACAACAGCGCAGGGACCCAGACCCAAACTGGAGCTGGTGACAACGAGCCCAGGAACAACACCCAAGTGGGCCCACGGTCACCTGTGCGTGCCACCACAGGTCCTGCACGTGTCGCCAGGGGTGGTGGGAGGGGTGGTAGACATAGGTCGCTCTTTGCAGAGGGGTCTGGACTGCATGATGACCCACAACTGGCAGGCATCGCGGATGCGTACCAGACTAGCACCGGAGAGGTCAGCCAGGTAGTGGGGATCCTCAAGGACATACAACAGCAGCAGGCTGCCCATCATGCCCGCTTGGACTCCCACATGTCCCGTGTCGAGACACACATGTCACGTGTCGAGACACACATGTCTGGCATGGAGTCCAAGTGGGACACATTGGAACAACTGACAGCGGTGCATAGGGACATACTGACATGCCTCCGCCAGATCAGCACCAACATGGCCTCACTCCCTGTGTGCCCACAACATCTGCTGCTGGAACAACTGCAAATGCCACAGGGAGGGAGGAGGACTCTGGCAGAGAGTCCCCTGCACCGCCGCAGCCTGCACCTGAGGGTCCCCCCCCCAAGAAGAGGGGCCGTCCGAGGAGGCCAAACTGCGAGGCCGATGGTCATCTACATCCCCCAGTAAGCCAACACCTGTTCTGGAACTTTTCCTCTGTGTGCAAACTGCACGCCCTGTCGAAGCCAACCCAACTCTCCCACATGACATGGGGAGCTCTAGTTGGCCAAATTCATCAGATGACTGTGGACTTTACTCTGGACATTTCAGCTACCAAGACTTCCAAATCACATGGGAACTTTGTATTCCAATTTCTATGTACAGCACCCACCATCCTGTGCACCATTCTCACACCTGTATGTAAATAAACTCACCAATACACCATATCTGCCTCTGTTGTGATTCCAACGTGCTCTCTGTCATGGAGATGGTGATCAGAAAAATGACACTGTGCATGCTAACTGCTACCGCAAGTCCAACACCGTCATGTCAGTCATGGTGACGTGACACATATGAGGGAGACACACCACTTGGGCCACACAACACATACACACCAGGGCCATCAGACTCATCACCTATACTGATGTTGCAACTAAATACAGTGGAATGCACAGACACGCCACCTATTCACAGTCTGTCAACTAGACTACAGGTGCAGTAAGCAAATGTCAGTCAGATGTGTGACCACAGACAACGCACATCCCAAAGTGAAGCACAGGTTTATTACACATTTGCAACATGTTGTTTCCACTACAAATGCTAGCTAATCCAACCTGGCTGTGGCCACAAAGTCAAAAAGTGCAGAAGATAGAAAGTCCAGGGGTGTGTGGCACATCACCTGTAGGGAAACGACTGCTTCCACCTTGGAAGTTGATTCATGGATTCGTGGGATCCAAGTTGATCAAACAACTCCGGCAGCACCCTGTGAAGGACAGACATGACACACAGTCAAAACCACTGAAGAACAGCACAGAACGGCAATACTCATGTCTAATACATGTCACGAGATAACTACACAAAACCAAGTTAGCATGTCAACACTGTTGGGCAGTACAGACCACCTGCAAGGACATATCGCTGCACGCATCCAGTCAAGTAGCACATGGCCACACTCAAACAGCAACAGAGCACCACACACACATATCATGCAAACTCAAATCATTGACATTACAACCCTCTGGAGACTCACATTCAGCTGAAGAAGTTAGTGATGAGCTGTGTGCGGACATCACCATCATCATCATCATCTTCACTGGCATCGTGACCCAGGCCAGGATCTTCCACAGGTGGCGGACGTTGGTCATCGTCATCCAGGATGAGAGGCAACTCCTTCCGCACTGCCAGGTTGTGTAGCATGCAGCAGACGATGACAATCTTGCACACCTTTGCTGGGGCATATGGGAGGGCCCCTCCTGTCTTGTCCAGGCAGTGTAAGCGGCTCTTCAGGAGACCAAAGGTCCGCTCAATCACCCTCCTCGTCCGACCATGTGCCTCATTGTAGCGCATCTGGGCTGGTGTCACAGGGTTCCTGAGGGGAGTCAGCAACCACGGCATGTTGGGGTATCCCGAGTCACCTACAGACAGACAATTGCACATTAGCCGATTTGAAAATGTGTGCGGAAAACAACATAGCAGAACACACACAATGGTACAAAGTCAGTACACACCAACAAGCCAGGCACGCTGGTTCGGCATCTGTGACATCATCCTCGGGATGCGACTACTCCTCATCACGTAGGCATCGTGTGCCGAACCGGGGAAACGGGCACACACATGTGTGATGGTCATATCTGCAAGACATACCACCAGAGCATTGATCGAATGGTAATGTTTACGGTTCCGGTATGCCTGCTCATGTGCCTGTGGTGGTATCAAAGCCACATGTGTCCCATCAATGGAGCCAATTACATGTGGCATCCTCCCCAGGGCATAGAAGTCACTCTTGACGTCAGTGAGTCGTTGACGTGTTGGGAAATAGATGTACTGGTTCAGGTATATCAACATTGCCCCCAAAACATCGCGTAGCACACGGCTGAACATAGTCTGTGACATCCCACCGGCAGTCGCCAGTGTGTTGAAAGGTACCGGTGGCAAAGAAGTGTAGGGCTGCCATCACCTTCACCTTGGGGGTCAGCGCTGTAGGATACGGACGGCCAGGCTGCAAATGTGGGTCCAACCGCACTGCCAAATCCTCAATCAGCTGCCTGGTGAAGCGGTACCGTCGGATGCTGTCATGTTCCACCATCGTTGCCAGGTCTGGGAATGGTCGATGGACAGCAGGAGCCCTGCAGTGCATAGGTGAAGAAAGCAAGATTGTCAGTCACCCCAACTATGTGCCGTTCACCATACTCAATTTCACATGATACATCATTAACAAACACAAGTACTTGATGTGTGTGTCGTTCTGTTTGGACATATATGGCACCTACATGGACATCATCTAACATCTCTGTTCAACAAGTGTTGACAACAGGTTCCAGGGTGTGCTATGGGAATCCATTAGGCTGTGTCACAGTACCTATTTACTGCTCTCACGTTCCACACACATACCACAGTGACATGTCTGGACAGATGCTCCACAGGCATCACAGCTCATTGACAGGTAGATTCCCAGGGACCCTGTCTTGCCACATGGACACTGGCATGACATTGCGTATCATGTACACGTCAAAAAAACTAACATGACACCCACAGGTAGTGGCCCCTGTAGCCTCTGCAGGACAGACATGGACGTCTGTGACACACACACACACACAACATCAAAGTTCATGCACAAACCACGTGGATGTGGAGACTGTCTCCCATTGTGCCAATGGAGTCAGAGACATGTGAAACACAACATGCACACAGACTGCGGAGGGACATCACTATTGTGGCAATGGGCCACCCTGTGACGTACATGCCTTCACACATGTGAGCCTGGGGGTATGTGACATGTCATACACATACACAACCTGGAAATGTGACCATGACACATGCTCATAAATGAAAAGTTGCACACCACAGTGGTCAGGTGCACAACACACAAAGGACCCTGTCCCCATGAACACGTGCACAGCCTGGGTGTGTCTGCCCCCAAATGCCACCCCAAAAACCACATGTTCACCCCCATACACAGATAAGGTTATGCTGCCACACATGCCTTAGATACAGTGTGGACTGGGTGTGGTGTTGTAGGTGTGCCCCTGAGTCCCTGGAAAGTATATGTGGCTGGCATAGGTTCACCAGTAACCAGCATGGTGACATATGCGTGTGACCTGTCCAGGGACGCGTTGAACAGCAATGGACCGATCGGTGTGCCCGGCCGGCCCATTGCATTGTATGTGAGCGGGTACGCGTTGTATCCCGGGTACGCGTTGAACAGCAATGGACCGATCGGTGTGCCCGGCCGGCCCATTGCATTGTATGTGAGCGGGTACGCATTGTATCCCGGGTACGCGTTGAACAGCAATGGACCGATCGGTGTGCCCGGCCGGCCCATTGCATTGTATGTGAGCGGGTACGCGTTGTATCCCGGGTACGCGTTGAACAGCAATGGACCGATCGGTGTGCCCGGCCGGCCCATTGCATTGTATGTGAGCGGGTACGCGTTGTATCCCGGGTATGCGTTGAACAGCAATGGACCGATCGGTGTGCCCGGCCGGCCCATTGCATTGTATGTGAGCGGGTACGCGTTGTATCCCAGGTACGCGTTGAACAGCAATGGACCGATCGGTGTGCCCGCACGGCCCATTGCATTGTATGTGAGCGGGTACGCGTTGTATCCCGAAATACGCGTTGTACAGCAGTGGACCGAACGGTGCGCACACATTGGCTGGGGCCTGGCATGGCAACGGACACGTTTTCGAAGCTCCAACGAGTCTGATGCAGTGAATTCAGTTGGCCAGCCACAACAATGTTGCAAAATCATGGGTGTCATGAAGTTGAAGATTTGAAGGATGCTGTGGGCGTGTATTAGTGCTGCTATTCCATGGATTGGTCAGATTCAGAAGATGCAAACGACTTGGACCTATCACTTTGGACACATGGGACAGTATCTGCCTCTGCAGCACACATATAATGCTGGCTGTTCCCCTGAGAGCTCACTTGCCTGCACTACATGCTCCAGGACGACATCTGCCACCAACACTGCTGCTGTTTATGCATCCTCTGGCTCCTGCAATGGCACGTACTGTGGAGAGAGCCCCAGCCTTCAGCCTTGAGGAGAACCAGGCCCTGCTGGACAGCCTCCTTCCACAGTACAGCAAGCTGTATGGGAAACCAGGGGAGCAGGTGAGTGTGCTGTCCACTGCCTCACTAATTGTGCATGTTGTCTGACTAGCAGGGCTTTCAGTGTGCACACCACTGGCTAGCATGCCCACTGAGTAGTTGTCACACCCCAAAGTGTGTAGTTACATGCACTGAACTGGTACAGTGCAGTAACAGTGCATTCCAACTAGGTTTACTTCCCATGCAATGATACCATGTAGTGACTGCTGGCAAACTGTTCATAGCCATTGTTGCACTGCCTGTGTACATCATATGCCCCTGTGATTGAGACATGTATATCCAACTGTGTGATGCACGTATATGTTGCATGTGTAGTAATGGCCTTTTCACTTTGTCATCCTCACAGGTTCATGCCCACCAGAAGCAGGAAATCTGGCTGACCATCGCCCGGAAAGTAAGATCCATGGGGGTCTACAGGCGCAGGATCCGCAACTGCCAGAAGAGGTGGCAGGACCTTCGTGGCTGGACCCGGAGGATCGCAAGGGTCCAGCTGAAGCTGTCGCCTCCTCGCAGGAGGGGCGGACACCGGACCCTGACCCCCACATGCTCCGGATCCTGGCGGTGGTCTTCCCTGACCTGGATGGGCAGCTGAAGGACAGACAGCAGCAAGGAGGGGTGAGTCCATGACTGCACTGTGCACTTTGTCTGACATGCTATGTGCCCTCCTCTGGCCTGGTTAAACTTCCACAGTACATCAGTCATGTGGTCCAGGACCCATGTCCCTCATTTGTGACATGCCCACTTCTCCTCTGATACGCATATGTGTGGCCCTTATAGTCAGGAAATTGTGTCATTTGGGGACTGTGTCATTGCATTTAGCTTTGCTCAAGCTGGGGGACAGCATTTGTTCCCGTGACTATGTTGTGCGATTCATGGGTGGGTCAATTGCTTACACAATGCCTAAGTTCTGACATGTAATCTGGGTGTAACTTTGATATGTGGTCCACTTGCTGCTCTGACTCACCACATGCCCCTGGGAAATTTGGCACACACCCATGCTGCTGGTGGGAACAATGTTTGGGCCTCAGGAGTATGTGTATCCAGTGTGTCACACATGCTTAGCCACCTGCCTACTGTCCAGGACTCATCCCTCTTACAGGTGGAGCTGGACAGTAATGCCTACTCCAGGGCATGCAATGCACTCTGTACTCCCACTCCCGTGTATCATCTGGCATGTTGTGATCAGTGTAATGTACCCTCAGGTGTCTGCCTCTGTCTCATTGTGCTGTGTCTTCGTTGTCAGGACTACTGGTATGTTTATCGGTTAGGGCTCAGCATGCCATCTGAGATGTGACCATGATAGACGATACTTCTGTGACTTATAGGTGTCTGATCACTTGACTGTGCACACAGGTGTTTGCGACTGTGACTTTCAGGCAGCTGTATTGTCATTCACAGCACACTGTGAGGTGCTCATGTTCAGAGAGTTGTGTTTCTTGTCCCCCATATGTCCAGTTGGTATGACGTGGACAAATAGTAGTACAGATGATGTGGTATTTGGGGGATGGACATGTGCACTTGTCAGTCACATAACTTGCATTCCCCATGCCCTCAGATTGTGACACAGTGCAGACTGTTGTTGGCTGGCTGCCATGGCCATGTGACTTGAGACAGTAATGTATGACTTTGCACGCATTCCTGTGTCATGGCATTCAACTTCCTGAGACTGATCCTGCAGGGGAGTGACATGTGCAACATGCACCCCATTGTGGCATTGACTATCCGGACATGGGTGCATCATGGTGTCTGGTGCTGGTATGCATCACATGCATTTCTATTTAGACTCTGGCCATCCCTTTATCCGGACACTTGCACTGACTCAGTGGCAAGAGATGTGATGTGTTCATGTTCACATACTTCACCGTGTTCCTTGCAATGTCCAACAACTGTGTAGGTGGTGCATGTGTCCACACTGGGTTCTTACCATCAGACAGGCACCAGACAGATGGGTGCAAGGGCAGGAGGGGTGTGAGTCCCATGGTTGACCATCAGACTGACAATTGGCTTCCCCGAATCTGTGTGAGGACTTTAGGCAATGTTCAACTAAGGATGCCAGGGCTTGCTCTGTAATGTGCTGTACTTACTGTGGTGTGTGCGGTCAGTGCAGGTGACTGATGTTTGTCTGTTTCCCTAATTGTTTGCAGATACATCCACGGCCACAGGAGGGGACAGCTCCACGGACCAGGAGGAGCAGCGGAGCCAGACTGGGTCAGCATCGGACGAGTGGTCAGAGGGACCCAGTGGCACGGAGGGCGAGGGGAGCCACACCGAGGAGTCCTCAGCACCATCCACCTCAGCTGAGGACCACAGCAGCTCGGAGGATGACTCCCTTGTGGAGGCGGGTCTCAGCAGCCACCAAAGGCCAGCTAGTCTGTCTGGCCCCGCCACCACCACCACCACCACCATCGCCCTCCCATTGGCTCCCATTCCTGAGGTCCGTGGAGGCTCCCGTACTCAGGAGCATGTCTCCTTCGTGCCAGGCACCGCAGCCCCTGCCCCTGTGTCCCCTGCTGCCCTGAGTGAGGAGTCTGTGTACCTCCTTTGGCAGCTCCATGTAGGGCAGACAGCAATGCTGAGTGTCCTCCATGCACACACCACTCTGTTGACACAGCTGGTGTTGTTCATGGAGGGCATCTCGGCGGGTATGTCTGCCCTACAGAGGAGCAATAGGTCCATGGACTCCTCCCTGACGGCAGCAGTGTCCCTCCTCCAACAGTCCCTCACCCCTCCCACCTCTGCCCCATCCACACTTCCTGCCCCCTACCTGTCCAAAGCACATGCACACCTGCACAGTCACCCAAACACACAGACACGAGCAGCACAGACACACCCAGGAGAAAGGCAAGATGTGCACACACGCATCCTCAGGGGACTGATACCACAGACACAGGGGACGGGGAACACACACACACACAGGCATCCACATTAACTCCGCAGTCCTCCAAATCCTCTCCCTCCAAGACCCCTTCCCTTGCCTCGCCTGCTAACACACCTACACAGCAGATCTTCCTGTGTGACCTCGGCCTCTTCCCCTCCAATCCTGCTGATCCAGCATACCGGGGGAAGAGGAAGTCCACCCACACAGAGGGAGCGCCCCTCGCCCCCGGACACCCTCCCCCAGGCGCAGGCAGAGTGAGCCCCCACCCGCAAGTCCCCCGGTCCCGGAAGAGCAAGACCCCGCCACCGCCCTGCAAGTCAACCACCCAGTCTCTCACCTCCATCCCCCAGGCCACCACTCCACAGGTTCCACCGCCACACCCTGCCCCAGGTTCCCCCACACACTGATACCGCATTCCCAAACTGCTTAGGCCCTCCCCCCTGCCACTTGCTCTTCCACCCCAAAACCAGACGCTCTGCCTGTTTGTGCCACTGGTGTGGAGACCGTGTCCCCCCCCCTCTGTCCTGCCCAGCTCTTCTGCCCCCCCTTCCACTACCTTGGAGTAATGCACTGCGGTGGAGTCCACAACCACCCCGTCTGACTCGGGCACTGCATTGGGGACCCAGTCCACTCCATCTGACCAGCCCACTGCAGTGGTTGCAGCACCAACACCATCTGACTTGAGCCCTGCGGTGGTGCGAGCCCCCCCTGAGTCAGACACCTCCACTGCAGTTGCCGGTGACACTCCTGCACCCACCTCCCCTTCACTGCCTCCTTCTGGCATCCCCTGATCCTGTCCCTGCGGTGCCTGGCCTGCCCCTCGTATGCCCCTCCAAGGGGGATGTCTCCTGTCTGTACCTGTGCAGGCAAGCAATTGTTGACAAGTTGTCACACATCACCCTGTTGGGACTGTATATTTGGACTGGCCATTGGCCTTAGTTTATTTTGGACTTTTGATTTGAGTTGCACACTTGCTGAATAAAGCCTCTTTTTGTTTACTTGTGGTTAATCTTTGGAGGTACATGATGTAGATGTGTGGAATCATGCATTTGCTGTTGTAATAGTGTTCAGATCAGGTAAATGAAGTTTTGCTGTGATGGGCTCCATGTGGTCCATGGGATATGTGTCCTAATCTAGTCTGGATCTATAGCATCATTTGCTGCAGTCTGAGGGTGTAATGTTCAGCATTTGACACAGGGATGTACATTAGCATTTGTAGATTACCATCTTTGTCCTACACTGATGCACATCTGGTGGGCTTACCACTGTCCAATGTTCCTAGTACCCTGACTGTGTGCCCGTCTCCAATGGACATGCAGTTTAGCACATCAAATTTGGAGGACTCATCTGTGTACACAGTGCAAGTTGCTTGACACGTGTCTTGGGTGTATGCAGATGACTGACGTGACACTCCCGTGCCCAGGCTGATATGAGCAGAGCCTTCAGTGTGTTGTAGTTGTTGATTCACTGACCGAGTGTTCTGCTGACATGTTTGAGTCGTGCACAGACAAGGTTTGGCACAGCTGACCTTCCACAGGAGTGGAGTGCCCTCATGGCAGTGCGTGATTCCGTGATATAGGCTGTGCCCGTGTTGTGTGTTGTGTAGGCATGTCTGTGCGTGTTCCCTTCTCCTTTTCCTACACAGGCTGTGTCCCTACGGATGATCCTGTTTGTGATGCTTGCTGAGTTGTTCTGTGTTCATCCAGCATCTTGGACCTGGTTTCTCCGGGATGTGGGTGCATGGCAAACTAATGTTCATGAGGTTGTCATCCCTAGTTGTCAGGGCTGGGGATGTGGGCAAACGCAGATGGGACACAGTCAGGATTCCTCTTGGCACTTGTTGGTTACACAAGTAATGTGATTTTCTGTTTGTGTATGCTTTCAGTGATTGTGACACGTTGTGTGTGTGACTCTGCCACTCCTCAGGGTCAGAGCTGCAATGTTGGAAGTTGTCTATGTGTGTCCTTTGTGGGTCAGCTTGGCTTCTTCATTGGTGTGTGACTATGGCCAGGGTCCCATTGTTTGGGGTGGATTTCACGTCATGCCCATGTACGGCATACTGTGCAGTGTGTCAGACATTCACAAGTCTTGTTGACTGGCCATGTGTGATGGGTTTCTGCACCATATTTCCCCCCACCACCCCTGGGATTGTCATGGGTGCATGTGGAATGTCAGCAGTCCATGTGAGCTTCACTGCTGCACATTGGTGGAGATCAAGGTGTGTGGCGTTGAGTGTGTGCAAATGTGAGTTGTTGCACGGCTCGGGCACTACCTCCATATTGTCCTTGGCTGGCAGGCCATGCTGAGTGCTTTGTGCTTGTATAGGTGTGATGGTAGTTTGTTGCTCAGGACACATGGCTGTGGTTCACAGTGTGGATGACATCTACCTTTGTCATCACAGTGTGATTGTCATGCAGGCTAGTGTCACCACAATGTGGGGTCCCTGGGGGAGTGCTGTGGTGGTTCTGTCTCTTGCTGTGTTTGTTGCTGTTCCTACAAGCTTGTGTGACATGTGTAATTTGGGCTCCCTCTCATCTCACAATGCCTGTTTGCCCACATAGGGGAATCCAATCCATGAGTTACTTCTGTATGTGACTGTGTTGACATCTGTGTATTAGTGAATCTGGCATCCTCATGTGTTGTGTGTTTGCCTGGGGACACTGGCACACAACCCCCTCACCTGTTGTGTTTGATATGCAGTGTGAGTCTGCCTGTTTGTGTTTGTGCATTTGCACCACTGCATTGGCATATCTTTAGTTTGCCATTGGCTGTATGTTGTTTGTTGGCTTTCCCCTGCTGGCCCTGGGACTGCTAGGTCATCATTCAGCACATTGATCATGGTTAGTATGTCCCATTGCTGCCATGGTATGGTATTTGTTCACCTGACATCTACAGTCTCCACAGGATATCTACATTTGTGTGTCCATTGGTGCAGATATGTGGGTCAGCATTATGATGCTCACTTCTGTCATTGTGTCATTTGTGAATGTAGACAATGTGGGCCCCCATGGCTGATGTTTGTGTGCACATGGCCAGAACGATGTGTCATTGGCACTGCACTGCTTGCCTCACACAATCTATGTTGCTATGGGACACAAGCACTACAAGGCCACTGTAGTGTTTGGTGTTGTGTGGCCAGGAATAATCCCTGCAGTTTTGTTTTTGCAGCTTTTACCAGGACTACACTTACCTTTTGGGCACTGTGGTGATGGGGCTTTGGGCCCCATTGCCACACTGTTCAACATGTGCTTCAGCTATGGAGCACACACTTACCTTTTGGGCACTGTGGTGATGGGGCTTTGGGCCCCATTGCCACACTGTTCAAAATGTGCTTCAGCTATGGAGCACACACTTACCTTTTGGGCACTGTGGTGATGGGGCTTTGGGCCCCATTGCCACACTGTTCAAAATGTGCTTCAGCTATGGAGCACACACTTACCTTTGGGCACTGTGGTGATGGGGCTTTGGGCCCCATTGCCACACTGTTCAAAATGTGCTTCAGCTATGGAGCACACACTTACCTTTGGGCACTGTGGTGATGGGGCTTTGGGCCCCATTGCCACACTGTTCAAAATGTGCTTCAGCTATGGAGCACACACTTACCTTTGGGCACTGTGGTGATGGGGCTTTGGGCCCCATTGCCACACTGTTCAAAATGTGCTTCAGCTATGGAGCACACACTTACCTTTTGGGCACTGTGGTGATGGGGCTTTGGGCCCCATTGCCACACTGTTCAATATGTGCTTCAGCTATGGAGCACACACTTACCTTTTGGGCACTGTGGTGATGGGGCTTTGGGCCACATTGCCACAGTGGTCATGGTCTGCTTGCATTGTGTAGGCCACACACACAATTATGTGTGACACATGTGTTAGGGGGTCACATTGTATGTTCAATGTCATGTTCAGTGTTGTATGCATTTGACACAGACCACACACGCTTGTCATGGTGTTGGGGGTGGGATGTAATTTACAGACAGTCCTTATGTGGGAGTATGCTAGTTGTGTCATGCATTACCCGTCCTATGAGTAGGGGTGGTTGTAGTGGCAGGCATCCAGCCCCCCATGAGTGGGGATGGTAGTAGTGGTAGGCATCCAGCCCCCCATGAGTGGGGATGGTAGTGGTGGTAGGCATCCAGCCCCCCATGAGTGGGGATGGTAGTAGTGGTAGGCATCCAGCCCCCCATGAGTGGGGATGGCAGTAGTGGCAGGCACCCAGCCCCCCATGAGTGGGGATGGTAGTAGTGGTAGGCAACCTGCCCCCCATGAGTGGGGATGGTAGTAGTGACAGCCATCCAGCCCACCCTGAGTAGGGGTGGTGTTAGTGGTAGGCATCCATCCCCCTATGGGTGGGGATGGTAGTAGTGGCAGGCATCCAGCCCCCCATGAGTGGGGATGGTAGTAGTGGTAGGCATCCAGCCCACCCTGAGTAGGGGTGGTGTTAGTGGTAGACATCCATCCCCCTATGGGTGGGGATGGTAGTAGTGGTAGGCATCCAGCCCCCCATGAGTGGGGATGGTAGTGGTGGTAGGCATCCAGCCCCCCATGAGTGGGGATGGTAGTAGTGGTAGGCATCCAGCCCCCCATGAGTGGGGATGGTGGTAGTGGTAGGCATCCAGCCCCCCATGAGTGGGGATGGTAGTGGTGGTAGGCATCCAGCCCCCATGAGTGGGGATGGTAGTGGTGGTAGGCATCCAGCCCCCATGAGTGGGGATGGTAGTAGTGGTAGGCATCCATCCCCCTATGGGTGGGGATGGCAGTAGTGGCAGGCATCCAGCCCACCCTGAGTAGGGGTGGTGTTAGTGGTAGGCATCCATCCCCCTATGGGTGGGGATGGTAGTAGTGGTAGGCATCCAGCCCCCATGAGTGGGGATGGTAGTGGTGGTAGGCATCCAGCCCCCCATGAGTGGGGATGGTAGTAGTGGTAGGCATCCAGCCCCCATGAGTGGGGATGGTAGTAGTGGTAGGCATCCAGGCCCCCATGAGTGGGGATGGTAGTGGTGGTAGGCATCCAGCCCCCATGAGTGGGGATGGTAGTGGTGGTAGGCATCCAGCCCCCCATGAGTGGGGATGGTAGTAGTGGTAGGCATCCATCCCCCTATGGGTGGGGATGGCAGTAGTGGCAGGCATCCAGCCCACCCTGAGTAGGGGTGGTGTTAGTGGTAGGCATCCATCCCCCTATGGGTGGGGATGGTAGTAGTGGTAGGCATCCAGCCCCCATGAGTAGGGGTGGTGTTAGTGGTAGGCATCCATCCCCCTATGGGTGGGGATGGTAGTAGTGGTAGGCATCCAGCCCCCCATGAGTGGGGATGGTAGTGGTGGTAGGCATCCAGCCCCCCATGAGTGGGGAAGGTAGTAGTGGTAGGCATCCAGCCCCCATGAGTGGGGATGGTAGTGGTGGTAGGCATCCAGCCCCCATGAGTGGGGATGGTAGTAGTGGTAGGCATCCATCCCCCTATGGGTGGGGACGGCAGTAGTGGCAGGCATCCAGCCCACCCTGAGTAGGGGTGGTGTTAGTGGTAGGCATCCATCCCCCTATGGGTGGGGATGGTAGTAGTGGTAGGCATCCAGCCCCCATGAGTAGGGGTGGTGTTAGTGGTAGGCATCCATCCCCCATGGGTGGGGATGGTAGTAGTGGTAGGCATCCAGCTCCCCATGAGTGGGGATGGTAGTGGTGGTAGGCATCCAGCCCCCATGAGTGGGGATGGTAGTAGTGGTAGGCATCCAGCCCCCCATGAGTGGGGATGGTAGTGGTGGTAGGCATCCAGCCCCCATGAGTGGGGATGGTAGTAGTGGTAGGCATCCAGCCCCCCATGAGTGGGGATGGCAGTAGTGGCAGGCATCCAGCCCCCCATGAGTGGGGATGGTAGTAGTGGTAGGCATCCAGCCCCCCATGAGTGGGGATGGCAGTAGTGGCAGGCATCCAGCCCCCCATGAGTGGGGATGGTAGTAGTGGTAGGCATCCTGCCCCCCATGAGTGGGGATGGTAGTAGTGACAGCCATCCAGCCCACCCTGAGTAGGGGTGGTGTTAGTGGTAGGCATCCATCCCCCTATGGGTGGGGATGGTAGTAGTGGTAGGCATCCAGCCCCCCATGACTGGGGATGGTAGTAGTGGTAGGCATCCAGCCCCCCATGAGTGGGGATGGTAGTGGTGGTAGGCATCCAGCCCCCCATGAGTGGGGATGGCAGTAGTGGCAGGCATCCAGCCCACCCTGATTAGGGGTGGTGTTAGTGGTAGGCATCCATCCCCCTATGGGTGGGGATGGTAGTAGTGGTAGGCATCCAGCCCCCCATGAGTAGGGGTGGTGTTAGTGGTAGGCATCCATCCCCCTATGGGTGGGGATGGTAGTAGTGGTAGGCATCCAGCCCCCATGAGTGGGATTGGTAGTGGTGGTAGGCATCCAGCCCCCATGAGTGGGGATGGTAGTAGTGGTAGGCATCCAGCCCCCCATGAGTAGGGGTGGTGTTAGTGGTAGGCATCCATCCCCTATGGGTGGGGATGGCAGTAGTGGCAGGCATCCAGCCCACCCTGAGTAGGGGTGGTGTTAGTGGTAGGCATCCATCCCCCTATGGGTGGGGATGGTAGTAGTGGTAGGCATCCAGCCCCCCATGAGCGGGGATGGTAGTAGTGGTAGGCATCCAGCCCCCCATGAGTGGGGATGGTAGTGGTGGTAGGCATCCAGCCCCCCATGAGTGGGGATGGTAGTGGTGGTAGGCATCCAGCCCCCATGAGTGGGGATGGTAGTAGTGGTAGGCATCCAGCCCCCATGAGTGGGGATGGTAGTGGTGGTAGGCATCCAGCCCCCATGAGTGGGGATGGTAGTAGTGGTAGGCATCCAGCCCCCCATGAGTGGGGATGGTAGTGGTGGTAGGCATCCAGCCCCCCATGAGTGGGGATGGTAGTAGTGGTAGGCATCCAGCCCCCCATGAGTGGGGATGGCAGTAGTGGCAGGCATCCAGCCCACCCTGAGTAGGGGTGGTGTTAGTGGTAGGCATCCAGCCCCCTATGGGTGGGGATGGTAGTAGTGGCAGGCATCCATCCCCCTATGGGTGTGTATGGCATTGGTGTTGGCCATCCCACCCCTATGGTTCTGCTGTTGCTTGTATACGTCATTTGTGCATCCCTATGTGTGTGTGACATATTTTGGGTACGTGTCGTTTGTTTGTGTTGTGGGTGTTTGACTTACCGTCTGCGCCGTACGCGTCCGTGCCGGTCCCGGTAATAGATGTAGAGTATTGGTAGGACCTGCGCGATGGGATTCATGGTTGGGTCATCTCGTTCGGGTTTCTCGTGGCTTCGACTCGCACTCGTCGCTGGCTTGTTCGTCTCGTCGCCGTGGATCGTCTTGTGGCGCGAATCGGAGCTTATGTGCAGCTCTCCCGGATGCTCATACGTGCCGGACGTAGCGACGAGTTCGGCGCGTACGGAAGACGCATCGTACTAGTCCGGCCGGAAGGTGCAGTGTATTTGGTTCCGTGCGACTCGATTCGGCGTTTACGGATCCGGATCCGGCTCGGGCGGGGAACAGGAGCTAGAATGGGTAAGTACGGCTCGCTCGGAATCTGGGCTGTTATGCGCATCGTACTTGTTCGTTCGGTAGAGTGTTCGAGTCGGTCGGAATACACGCGTTCGGCTGGTATTTTTTCCGGACGAATACTGTTAGGTGCGCTTCTGGCCGACATCGGAATCGACCCCATTGTGTTTATTGAGAACAACTTCATCAGGCAGCTAGTGAGGCCCCCTCTAGTACTCCACTAGTCCCACTTTGTCTAGACACAGGAGTTAGACCAATCTCTGAGGGAATTGGCCTAAGACCTCTCCTCTTTTGTAGAAGAATTTGGGTTACCCCAGAGCTGATATCTTATAGACTTGTACTGGAGGAGATACTAGGGCTACCTGGGGCAAAAAGACTACCATGGCTTTCTTATATTAGGGATACCCTAACTATTATAGGTAAAGAGGGTCTATGGATGAACCCGGCAGTAGCCTGTTTTTTAACATCTAGGAAGGACCTTGTGAAGTGCTTTAAGCTCTCTTCCTTGTTGAGGAGTGCGACCCTGGGTACTTTGACAGATAGATTCATTGGGATCAAGGATACCTATAGTCCAAAGGTGTTTTCAGATGACATACAGCCAGTTTTAGCTAGAAAACTTTATATTCAATTTAGGCATGGATCACTTCCACTGCGTTCCTTCACCAATAATTGGAGAGGGGTTTTGAATTAGAACTGCCCATCTTGTGGAGCAGAAGAGGAAATTGCAGCCCATGTCCTATTTATCTGTCCAGCTTATAAAAAATCCAGGTTTGAATGGCTTGTTCTGATGTGTAGGAACCTAGGAACTTTGCGTTGCCAAACTGCTCTTAGAATCTTGAAGTATGATACACATCAACCAATTGTTTTTGCTGTTTTTAGGTATCTCTTTGCTGTTTGGTGTGTACGCAAAAGTTTTTAAACATATATATATATATATATATATCTATATCCCCCCCCCTGCGAGGGACCCTTTATTAGTTTTTGCTCTTCAGATAATATGTGCCTTTAAGGGACTTATTGCTTATGAATGCTTTTGTGAGTCTCCTTTTGGAATTTGGGTGATTTGAATATAACATATTATATTCTGTTGGGGTAAATGCCCAATCCAGACATAAACTAGATGTTAAGGTACTTTGATTTGGGCTTTTACGCCAAACATAACCAGTGCAGCTTCAGTAATTTTTTAGGATAGTGTGTTTAATAAGACAGACTCTGCAGAGAGTGACTTCAAGCCTCTTTTTTACTGAACATTTTATTTTATAGGAAAAATATTGTTGTATGGGGATGATATTTGTATTATTTCCTCACAGGTCTATTTTGTCTATGTCTCAGTGCAATTTTTGCTACAAATGATTTTGTATTGTAGCGTAGCCAGGTGTTTCTTCTGTTTTTTAAAAATAATTTTAGAGTCGTCACTGTATTTCATATCATGCTGAGCTGTTTTAGTAGTGACTTTTATTGAGTATTTTAAGTATTTATTCATGCTAGTTGTATTTATGTACTTTTATGGTCTTTCAAACCGATATAAAGATAATAAATAAAATGAAAGGCAGCTCGTTCCTTAAAGGAACTGTCATTACTTTAAAAAAAATCTCTTTTGGAAAACTTCAGGGAGAGCAGACTTGCTTAAGTAAGATTAATTAAGCAGGTCTTCTGCGACCCCCTCTGACTGACATTTTGCTGTTCAACTTATTATTAGAAATGTCGTTGCATCAAAAAATTGAAGACTGGTCACAAAAAGTCTGTTCACAGTTCAAAACCACTTCTTTCATTCTTTTGATACAACTGTCCCCATGTCCGGTATCAATATATAAAACAGCCATTTTATACAGCTATTCGGTGGGCACCAAGTCAGGCCCGGCCCGCCCAGCAAATCTCGCCTGACCTCGAGCTAAATGCACACCAACAATGCCCGCCTTTATCCAATAAATCACGCCGAGTCACACGGCCGACAGCAGACGAGCTCTGAGACGTCATCTGCTTAGCACCAGCCAGAAACGGCCAGCCTTCTGAGACATCCTTTGTCCCAGGCAGGCATCTCCTGTCCTCAAAACACACGTCGTTGCCCTCAGAGGCACTAACTGTCCCGTTTTAGTTATTATCTCACAGACATCTGCATTACCATCCCAGTACTCCCTACCCTCACACAGAGTGCCCGTGGTAGCTCTCCACACTCCTCGGAAACACTCTCTGCCCGCAACCAGTACCCGGCGCCAGCCATTCGAGACATTCTGCGTCAAGACAGCTCTCCACTACCCTCCAACCAGTACCCCTTGGTTCCCTGTGTGAAATCACCTGACAACCCCCTCTCCCCCCACCCGCACTGACATCCTCTGCCAGCGCCTTCGCATTTTATGCCAGATCTTTATTACTCTCCCAGACATCATGTGCCCAGGCACCGTCTCTCTAGTCTCGTCTCGAATACACCCATCTTATGAGAAATAAGTCTGTCCCGTTTGCATATCTATGCCCTCGGAGACACCCCCTCCCTCTGTTCCCTCTCTGCCTGCCTTTTTTTCTATTTCTGCTTTCAACAGCACCTGTACTCCGCACAAGTGTGCTTTAAGCACTATGGAAGCAGCGACTTTACATGAACAGCCCTACGTGATATCCGCAGTCCCCTGTCAGCACATGATAGAGACTTAATTAGCCAACTCATACCTGCCCGCAAAGACATCCTGTCTCTCCTTCAACAGCATATAACCCAGAGACATCTCCACCCCTGCCAGCTTCTCGTCTGCTCACCTTTTTAAAACAATTGTATTTATTTTTCTTCGTAAGTAAGCAACAGCAATACAGTAAGTAGATTACGAAGTTACAAACAGAAGCATTGCTATACCAACACTTCCGGCTATTACAGTACATTCTACCGTGTACGTGTGATCTGCAATATTCTTCCCCTTTCTACTCTATATAGTACCTAAATTGAGTACTGCCCCGGTTACTTACCGGTAATCTTCATTACTCCGAGTCCTAGTCTTCCTCGCCACAGTAATCACACATGAGCATTATGCTCCCACAGAAACTCCAAGGGGTATATTCACAAGAACGTGTGATAACTACCGCAAGAGTAGCGTAACGCAACTTTCAATATCGCAGCCTAGCGCGGGAAAATAACCCTGTGTCAACGTGGAATTCACAACAAGGCGGTAGCATGCGATAGTCTTCCGAAACCGCGGACAATGTCCGCGATACAACCACCACGATGGAGATAAAAACACAAACCAAAACACGCGATGTGCCAAAGCGCGATGAGGAAATCAGCAACAAGCAGCGCCAGGCCTGCAACACACACCTGGCAGGCGTCAAAAATCACCATAAAAGTAGAAAATACACCCACACACAAACTGACCAACACCCAAGCACCATGGAGGCATCCGGAGCAGGCGCAGAGGACGAGCGCAACCCCACAAGCACCCCGGACGACCAGCCTGGGACCTCGGGGACAGGGAAGGGTAAGGACAAGAAGACCAGGAAGACCAAGTTCAGTCCGCAGGCAAACAGGATCATAGTCACGGAGGTGATGGAATACCATCAACAACTCTTCGTCACCTCCAACGTGTCATTGGGCACCAAAAATGGAATATGGCGGGACATGGTCGACAAGGTGAATGCCGTCGGAGAGCACAAGCGGACAATGGACGAGGTCAAGAGGCGATGGAATGACATAAAGCGGAAGACCAAGGAGAAACTCAGCGCCAACCAGAAGGCAGTAACGCAGACCGGAGGTGGGGGCCCCGCGCCACAGCTGGAGCTGGATGACATGGAGGAGCTGGTGTCGACAGTCATCAGTATGGATACTGTGGCCGGAGTCGGGGGACCGGACACTGCTCGACAGGACACAACACAACCGCAACAGGGTGAGTGACCACCAGGTACTGGGGGGACGGGGGGAGATGGCCACAATGGCACACATGCACAAGCAAGCAGGGCACAGTGAACACCCACAATCACTCTGGGTCCTCGCCCAGACCCACACACTGTCACAATGTACAATGCCATGCTGTCTGAATGTCAACCTGTACCATGCGGCTACATACATGTGGACACATTGTAATACACCATCTCCCCTTCACATCGCAGGGGCACCGTCAACACCTCCTGCAGAGCAGTCACAGCCACTCTTCACTGATGACGAGGAGGAGGACAACACCAGCATCGACACCCAAACCATCCAAGACATCATTGACCTCATCCGCCAGCAACCTCCAGGATCAGGGCAGCCCAGCTACAGCAATGAGACCCCACCCACCACCCAAACCACCCAGTAGGAGGCACCCACAGCCCCGGCACTCTCCCAAGACCCCCAGGAACAACAAATGGCCTTCCAACGCCGTGTGCTGGAGGGCCAGAGGGAGACGGCCGAGCAGGTGCGGGTGGGGTTCGACCTCATGGCTACCAAACTGGACTCCATCCTTGGGTGTCTATGTCCGCCCCCATGGTCTCCAACGAGCCCTGACTGACATCGCTGGAGTCATGACGCGGAGGGAGGAATACCTGTCCGCTCAGAGTGGCCCCAGCGATGCCAGCCGTGAGCTGGCACACATGCGGAGGCTCATGGAGGACATGGTGCGGATGGAGGCGGAAAGGATGGCAGCCACCGCTGCACATCAGCGAAATGTAACTGGGATCTACCAGGCCCTGCATGTCTTCATCATGGCATTGCTGCCACAAGGCGTGGCGATGATGAATGCTGCTGCCCCCACACCATCCACATCTCCGCCCCCTGGTGTGTCAGTGCCTCCCAGTGCGGCAGGCGTATCCACTCAGGCACCTGATGTGTCACTGCCACACAGTGCGGCCGACAATCCTCCTCCGGCCCCTGATGTGTCAGTGGCACACAGTGCCGCAGCAGGTACTGCAACACCCACAGGTGGGGCAGAACACACATCCGGGGACAAGGACGTGGATGGGATTGAGATCAGAAGGAGGTACTAGAATTCATGTCCGCCACCTTGCCTGTTTCTGCTTGGTGCCGCACATGGCCTCAAGACCTACCACTGACCCCCGATACACTCCGATGCACTCAATTTGGACAGCGACATGGACTGCCACATCCTGTTTGATGACCATTGACACGGCGGACAGACTGCGGACTGTACCCTTCCTCTTCCGCAGTACAAGTCATCCCCGGATGTACACTGGCTGGCCCTCCATGGGCCCATATTGTGTAGTGTGCTCGGCATTGCCCTGTACCGCTCCAGCTGCATGACTGCACTGGATGTGCAAATAAACATCCAGTGACGCACTGCTGTGTTATGTCTTACGTCATTCATGTATGGATGTGTGGATGAATGTGGGGACAGTGCCTTCCCTTGCGTCAATGATGTTCATCCTGTGGGATGCCAGTCAGAGGGTGCGACATTGCATTTTGTGTACCGGGTCCCGTGAACACTACAACAGGGACACACGCATCAGTCACTTCCTTGTCCGGACATGGACTGGACCACGCCCAGATCCCACGAGTCATTGTTGCAAGCCCTGCGCTGGTCCGGCGTACGGCAGGCCAGACCACTCCGCTTACGCCCTGAGGGGGGGCCCTCATTGCTACCCGTCGCAGCCGTACTCGCTGGTGGTGTGCAGGTCACTGGTCTAGTTGTCAGCATGTCACAGCCACTCCCTGAGGGCAGGTTTTCACACACACCACACCCATCCGGCACAGGCGTCACAGGCCATGTGACTCCACCAATATAAGGGGCCGACAATGTCACATTCCCCTCTTCCGGTGGTGACTGGATGACGGACACTCCACGGTTTGCACTCATATAGGGCCCATGAGTTGTTGCGCACAGGGTTAGTGGCATCCGAGGCCTTGAGTACGGCACAGGCCTACCACCACGTGGCGCAGACTGGGGTTGCACAGGGTTAGTGGCATCCGAGGCCTTGAGTACGGCACGGGCGTACCACCATGTGGCGCAGGCTGGGGTTGCACAGGATTAGTGGCATCCGAGGCCTTGAGTACGGCACGGGCCTACCACCACGTGGCGCAGACTGGGGTTGCACAGGGTTAGTGGCATCCGAGGCCTTGAGTACGGCACGGGCCTACCACCACGTGGCGCAGACTGGGGTTGCACAGGGTTAGTGGCATCCGAGGCCTTGCGGACGGCACGGGCCTACCACCACGTGGCGCAGACTGGGGTTGCACAGGGTTAGTGGCATCCGAGGCCTTGCGGACGGCACAGGCACCCCGCCACGGGACGGTGACTTTAGATGCACTGAGTCAGTGGCACCTTGAGCTGCTGAGCGGGTGTGCAGCCTGCGATGATGCCCCGTCCCGGCGGTCCGGACAGCTCAGGTTTTGTGTGCCCTGCAGGACCGCAGTGTAGGCCAGAGCCAACGGGCAGCGCGGGCCTACCGCCCCGTGGCATCGCTTCCGGGATCCCAGAGTTGGTGGCACCCATTGGGCTGAGCAGGTGTGCAGCCTGTGATGGTGCCGGGTGCACTGGTATGTCCTCTGCCATGGAGTAATCAAGACCCAGCACCAAACGTGAGACCTGGTGGCCTGCGGAGCGGGGCTGCATGATGTGGAGGGTGCCATGTCCGCGGACCCCGGGCTTGTGGCTTGCAGCAGCACGTGGTGGGACCTCCTGTCTACTCGCCGGTGGCGGAAGGTGAGCATTGAGGCCTGGGTGTGCATGCGGGCATGCTCCGATGGGCGGCGTGAGGGGTTGGGGTGCCTCTGCCTGGGTGTGCATGGGCGGGAAGGCGATGTTGTCTTGTGCAAGTGTGTGTACTGTGCCAGTTATGTATCTGGGCTCTGTTTCAGCTGACGGCTCTGACTCAGATGTGTGACCTGGTGTCCTGCTATGCATACCGGCACGTGGTTGGGGACACACCAGTGGCAGCAGGTGAGCAGTGTGGCCTGGGTGCGCAGGGGCGGCACGTTCTCTCTCTCTCTCCCTATCTTCCTCTTCTCTCTCTCCCTCTCTTCCTCTCTCTCTCCTCTTCTCTCTCTCTCTCTCTCCCTCCCTCTCTTCCTCTCTCTCTCCTCTTCGCTCTCTCTCTCTCCCTCCCTCTCTTCCTCTCTCTCTCCTTCGCTCTCTCTCTGTCCTCTGATGTGCGCAGGACACACCTTCTCATCATGTTTTTTGTCTTACAGGCTGTGACCTACGTATTGTCCCGAGGGGAGCGGCCATGTGTCTTCATTTCATTTCGTTGTTCATTTTAATAAAGTTTCATTTGTTGCTTCAAAAGTGAATGTGTGCTGCTCATTTCTGCGACGACACATGCATGTCACCAGTTGTGATTGTGCGGCATCAAGCGGAATATTTTCTACATGTTTAGGTGTGGCTGATGTGGCATGTCTTTGGTCGGGGGGGGTGCCAGGGAGGGGTGGTCCTGGGGGTGGTGGCGGTGGGTGTTGTGGCCCTCTTGGGTGTCCGGGCCGCATGATGAGTGGCTCCATGGCATCTGTTGCCCTTGGGTTGTGGCCCTGGGCTGTGCTCCCTTTTGTGGTGCTGGCTGCCGTCCGACTTTACACCAGGTCAGAGCAGGTGTAGATTTCCTGGTGCTAACGCGCCTTATCGCCTGTTTTGTGTTTTTATCGCCGATATGGCTGGTCGTTGTGAATGTTGAGGTGTGATGTTGTCGCGCCTTTTGGCACGGGAACGCCCACTCTACATCTCATTAGCAATAGTTGCGCGGGTCCTCTGTGGCGATGTTTTTTGCGGCTGCTATCACGGGTAAACTGGTGCTCTGGGCTGTTAACACCGGCTTGTGAATGATGAGGTAAATTTATCACGACTTTGGCTGCGATAAAGTGCCGTTAATTCGGCGATAGCTCCTTGTGAATATGCCCCCAAGTAAATCACAGTTAGCTTACTACTCTCCCTATCCCTCCAATATGGCCCCCATCGTCCTCCACCAATCCTATAAAAGGATACCACACCATAACCACGACCTGTAAACAAAGCCATAGACATGAAGCAACCACAAGGGCCGGGAGGGAAGGGAAACTATACTGTGGCGAGAAAGACTAGGACTCGGAGTAATGAAGATTACCGGTAAGTAACCGGGGCATTACCTCCTCGTCCGTCTTCCTTTCCACAGTAATCACACATGAGCAGATACCAAAGCAACATCAGCTTCATGGATAAGTAAATACAGCCCACACATGGAAGGCAGCAACAAAATGTTTAATGAAAACAAAATTGAGACAGAAACACAAATCAAGAATGCACAGATTCCAGAACCGAAGAGGCAAAAGCAATGGAAGCACCACCTCCAACCTCAAGCCAGTAATGCGCCATGAAGGTATGAGGAGAAGACCAAGTGGCTGCCCTGCAAATATCCTCCATGGAAACACCCATAAAAGTGGCCCAAGAAACAGCCACAGGATGAGTAGAATGCCCTAGAATCGGCTGCGAGGGAACCACAGACTGGACATCATAAGCGGACAGGATAGCCTCTTTAATCCACCTGCTAAGAGTTGAAAGGGATGGCTTCAGGCCCTGCCGTGCAACACCGAAAGTGGCAAACAGATTGTCCACCTTACAAAAAGAAGCCGTGCGAGACAAGTAAATCAACAATGCACGCTTCACATCCAAAAGATGTAACAGAGACTCCTCCTCAGAAGTAGGATCCGGAAAGAAAACAGGGAGGACCACCTCCGCCGACCTATGAAAGAAAGAATCCACGTTAGGGACAAAAGTAGGATGAGCCCGTAAGACCACTCTGTCCTCCAAAATTCTCAAAAATGGAGCAGACCTCAAAAAAGCCCCCAATTCACCAACACGTCTGGCAGAGGCAATAACCACCAAAAAACCCACTTTCAAGGTCAAAAACTTCAAGTCAACAGACTCCAGGGGCTTAAAGGGAACCCCCTGCAAGGCCGCAACACCAACGGAAGATCCCACAGAGGTGGAGACAACACAGAACGAGTGCATTGTAAGGCCAGAGACTTCAAAAGACTAGCCACCAGGGGTTCAATACTTACAAAAGGGGAACCATGGAAAGCCTGAATAGCCGCCCACTGGGCCCGAAGGGTAAAAAGGGCCAAGCCCAAATCAAAACCCTCTTTCAAAAAATCCAGAACATGAGCAGGATCTAACTCATCAACAGACCAACCATAGCGCAAACACCAACCAGAAAAATTGTCCCAATGTTTACCATAAGCTTTTAAAGTAGAAGGGCGCTGGGACTGTTGAATGAGACCCGCAACCTCTTGCGAACAACCACTCAGGATCAGAGACCTCCTTTCAAGAGCCAAGCCTGAAGACCCATGGACCGGAACACAGGAAGGGGAACCGGAGGACCCATCAAAGGATATGGATGAAACGGCAACGTCCAACCCGGATGTACCGCCAACTCCAACAACAGAGGGAACCACAGGTGGCGACACCAACCTGGTACCACCAGAAGCACCAAGGCCCCTTCCCTCCTGATCTTCTTCAAAACTGACGGAATCAGGGGAATCGGGGGAAAGGCATACAACAGATCCAGAGGCCACAGGAAGGACATCGCATCCACTCTCCAAGCTTCCCGGCAAGGCATAATCGTGCTGAAACAACGGAATTTGGCATTGTCCGGGGATGTAAATAAGTCCACCATCGGACACCCAAATATCCTCTGCAACCTCCGGAACATCACTTGGGTCAGAGACAACGACCCCATGGAGGGAAAAACTCTGCTTGGACAGTCCGCCACCACATTGTCCCTGCCCGGCAGGTAAATGGCAGACAGGGACGCCAACTTCAACTCTGCCCACAAACAAATGGGGCGACCTAGGCAACTGAGGGACCGAACCTTGCAACCCCCCTGATGATTGATGTAGGACATGACAACCTGGTTGTCTGTCCGCACTGAACATGGTGACCTTCCAGCAAGTCCGAAAACGCCAATAGACCGAAGTGAACTGCTTTCAGCTCTCTGTAGTTGGAAGAACAAGACATCAGAGTACCGGACCACTTTCCCTGCTCTGATGAATCGTTCAGGGTAGCACCCCAGCCCAACAGACTGGCATCCATAGTAACCACACGAGATGGGACCACCAGAAACTGACTACCTCTGGAGAGATGCTCCCTGTCCAACCACCACCCCAGATCCTCCCTGACCTGGGCTGACACCAAAACCCCTTGATTGAAATCCTGACCACAAGGGCGCCAGTGGGACAAAATATGGTTCACAACAGGATACATATGGATTCGAGCCCATGGAACCACCAACAAGGAGGCGGACATCAGACCCTGCCCCCTCAACCAAAGTCTCACAGGAGGACAAGGCCTGGACAACAGGGACTGAATCTCTGACATTAGCGTCATTTTCCAGGCCTGAGGCAGAAACACCATACCCAACAGAGTCATGAAACGATCCCCAATGTACATCAGATCCTAAGTAGGAACCAGGCAAGACTTCCTCTGATTCACCAGAAATCCATGTCTTTCCAGAACCTGCCAAACCTCCTGGACATGATACTCCGCCTTAGAGAAAGAAGAAGCAGAAATCAACAAATCATCCAGGTAAGGAAAAACCTTAATTCCCCACCCATGTTAAAGCCCAATCAGGGGGGCCAGAACTTTCGTAAAGACACGAGGAGAGGAACACAGCCCAAAAGGCAATACCTTGAACTGATAATGAAGGCCCAACACACAGAAGCGCAGAAACCTCTGGGACTCCCGATGGACCGGGACATGGAGATACGCATCCTGCAGGTCGAGGGAGGCCAGAAAATCCCCTTGATTGATCAAAGGAAGGATCACCTGCAGGGACACCATCTTGAAATTGACCAGAGGAATGAACCAATTCAACCACTTCAGATCCAACACAGGCCTGAGGTCCCCGGTATGTTTCTCCACCAGAAAAAGAAGAGTACACCCCGAGAACACTCTGCTCCGGGGGCACCGTAACCGCAGCGCCCTTGTCCACGAGACAACGGACCCCTGCCAAGAGTGCCTCTTTTTTCAACTTGTCTCTGTGACAGTGTGAGACTCGAAAATAGTCTGGGGGCGTCATGACAAACCCAATGCGAAAACCTTCTGACACCACCTGAAGGACCAATTGATCCGAAACAGTTCCCATCCAGCTTTCCACAAAGAGAGACAGGCGACCACCCACTGGCCCCATGCCCGGAGCTAGATAGTCAGGGCTTCGAGGAGGCAGAAGAGTTGGAAGAAGCGGCAGGGAACCGGGACTTGTCAGAGGAAAGAGCACCCCGGCCACGCCCCCTTCCACGATAGGGCTGGGTAACCCTCCTTGACGAGCCGGACCAAAGGCCCTACATGCCCCAAAGAACCTGGAACGGGCTGATCTCTCAGGGGCCAAAAGTTTGCGATCTTCGGCAGACTTTTTGACCATATCCTCCAAAGGAGCACCAAAGAGCTTAACCCCAGAAAAAGGAATTTTCATGAGTAAGCCCTTCTGAGCCGCATCATCCTTCCAGGAACGCAACCACATCTGGCGACTGGTCTCAATAGAAGACCCAGCCGTAGAGGCAGCCGCACCTAAGGTATCAAACGAAATGTCAGAAAGGAGTCGCACCTGTTGTTCCATCAGAGAGAGAGTGGGAGAAATGTCCTTGCCCTGGTCCAACAACTCTGCCAATGACTGGAAGTATTTCAATAATGACTGAATCGCATACGAGGAATAACTAGCAGCCCTAATAGAAAAATTGGAAGCAGAAAAAGTACGCTTCACAGCCGCATCAACCTTCTTATCTACAGGGTCCGCTGGAGAAGCATCCTCCGAAACAATAGTCCCCTGTAACGACTTGCCAGCCATCGAGGAATCAACCTTCACTGATGCAGGAAACTTCTCTGCAAAATTCTGCAAGGGGTATCTCTTTGCTAGAAACCTGGGAAAGCCATGTTTATCCACATCCTTTCACTCCGTCTCCTAAACCTTCAGAATGGATGAGTGAAGAGGCAACGACTCAGGCTTCCTCTTCTGGTATTGGGAAAAAAAATCTGTGTCCTCCTCAGCATCTCCAGACTCAGGGAACAACAGATTAGAGTGAATATGCTGTAGGACGTCTTTCAGGTCTGACCCCTGGACATAACGCCCTTCAAGTTCAACATCCTCCTCCCCATCAGACTCATGGGAGGGACCAGGCTCAAACCTAGGCTTTGTTGAAGGAGGAGCAGCCTCCCTGTCTTGAAAAGCTGCAGCGACAGCAGCCTGGATCATCTGCTGAATCACAGCCAAAGAACGTAAAGGCTTAGCAGGTTCAGTCACCTCCACATTGTGGGACTTATCCAAGGCATTACCCCCTTCCACAGCAGCTCTCAGGACAACAACACAAGCCGAACTGCAAAGAGAAATAACCACGGGAAGCCAGTGCACTAAAGAAGGTCCCTGTTGCCAGGGACAACCCCTACAATGCACCAGGACGGACACCGGCACATCCGCAGCGTGCAGGTCAAACAAACAAGTTGCCTGGGACAGCTCGCGAATGGGGAAACAACGTTGTTGCAGAGCCACGTCCCTAAGCCTCTGTCCCGTAGCCTCGGATCACACAGATCGAGACACCGACAGAGACACGCCGGTGAGTTCTACCCTCATGCAGGAGGCAATCAAGACGATACCAACAATCGGGGGTAGTATTTGATCAAGAAAAGTACACAGATCCAATGCGCATTACCGCCGAGTCCGCTAGAGCAGGACCCGGCTGGTACAGCGTGCTCCATGCACGAGAATGAAAGGCAAACAAAGACCACCCCTGTAGTCCGCTATAGCAGGACACAGGGAGTCGGTCTGCAGAGGTCGGCCCAGCATGCATCGCACACCGCGATCTCTCAAGGGAACACAGAGTCCGCTATAGCAGGACCGCAATCCCCACTCACCTGAAACAGGAAACAGCACTCGGAGTAGTGCAGAAACAAAAAAACAGGTAGTGGTTATGGTGTGGTATCCTTTTATAGGATTGGTGGAGGACGATGGGGGCCATATTGGAGGAATAGGGAGACTAGTAACCTAACTGAATTTTACTTGGAGTTTCTGTGGGAGCATAATGCTCATGTGTGATTACTGTGGCGAGGAAGACGGACGAGGAGGTAATGATTCCTGAACATACTTATCACAGTGGCAGTTTCAGAGTACCCACGCTTCTTTATATGCTCTGTCTGTCACACTGGAGCAGTGAAAGGTGAATGGCGCTAGTCTGATCTAACATGCCAGCTGTTTGGATCGTACGGGGAGGCCTGTCTCTTAACGTGTTTGGAATGGTATCCGAATGTTCATAAATTATTGTACTACCTTGTCTTATAATATTGTTGTGAGCTGTTCAGTTTCAGACTTTCAGATAAGTTTAATTGTGGATGGACAGGGAGCACTCCATTTATGCGGAAATGTATTGCTGACAGCAATAAATGCGATATATGTTTACATCAAGATAATGAAAGACTGGGAAAGAACATAAATTTCTAAGCTGCACCGTGCAGCTTGCATGCAGCTCTTTGACGGCAGTTCATAGGTCACTGTGCTAGATTAGGATTGTAATTTATGAACTGCACAGTAGCAAAATAATCTCTGTGACAAAAGCAGTAACCCACTGAGATATGCTCATAAAATATTGTTCTTTGATATGCATGGTACACTTCTGTGCAGCAAGCATATAGCCCTCTGTGCCACCTCAGATGAGTCAAACTGCCACTATTCAAAACTCTCATCTCTCTCCAGTAGGTACATTAATCACTAGAGTTAACTTAACACTTTTATTGGTGCTCGAAAACTGCTAAATATACAAGGAACTTTACAGTGCTTTTAAAACTGCTGCACTGCTACAAAACCGACCTCCACTAACAAAACCGGCCACTCCACCCTTGCAGCCTCTTGGGGAAACCCCCAATGCCTGGTACGGCCAGTCAGGCCTTGATTGCACTTTGGTGATTTCCTTTATGTGTGCAACATAATTTCTTCCTAAAATCGCGAATCAGCCCGCACTTTCACCGTATATGAATATAGGAACCCCTCTCTACACAACCCAGCCAACATCTGTGGGAGCCACAATGCATTGCTCTTATCCTGGAAGGTGGCCAGGTACACATTACCTTATAATCATCTACTTTGTATTGTGCACAAAAGGACGATTTAGTAGCTATTTTCCAAATCATAATCTATAAACTTTCCGTTAGTTATGTTTCAAGGTCTTCTGACCATTTTGTGGTGCAGGATAAATCTTGTAAGGACTGATTTTGTTTGAGGGTATTTAATATATAGCGATAGCACCTGCGTTGTTACCTATTCTGCAAACATATTTTCAATTTTGATTTTATCCCCATTAGTTCTCTCTGTGATTGGTGCCTGTACTGCCCAATGTAGAAGATGACTTTGGATTAGAGACGCACAATTTAAGCTCCACCCCTATATGCCACTAAGGAGCAATATGTACATGCATTTGTACAATATATCTACTGTGGTGCAGAGAAAGAATATCAGGTAAAAAATATCGAATTGCACAAATATTGTGTCAAAAATATCGTGGGTCAGGAATATCGACAGACAAATTCTCGTGGTCAAGAATATCGATTTTAGGTAAGTAATATCGATTTAAAAAGTATCGAAGTGTTTAATATCATTTGCAAAAATATAGGGGTCTATTATGATGGCGGTCGGATGTCCACCGCCGGGCCGGCGGTGGACATCCGCCCGCGATCGCAACCAAGAAAACCACCGGTCAAATTAGGATGGCGGTGGGAAATTCCGACCGCCGCTTTTCCGCCGGTTGCCATCCGCACTCCTCCCTGGCGGACGGAGCAGGACCGGGACAATGGTGGCGGTGCAGAGCAGGCTCCGCCGGCAGGATTATGATGCCGGCGGTAGGCAGCCTTTACTCAGCGGACAAACCGCCATGGAAAGGCATGCGGAGATTGTCTTCCGGGGGCCCGTTGCGGGCCCCCAATGTGTTGGGGGTGCACTGGGGGGTACCCATGGTCCCCCCTACATTTCCCTGTACCAGGTGGCAGGCACTGTGCAGTGCCTGCCACGCAGTGCAGGGAAATGCAGGACATGCTCCTTTCGGCATCGCGGCGGTGCTGCGGGCAGCAGCAACCGCCGCAATGTTAAGGCCCACGATCAGACCGCCGCGGTCGGATTTCGAGCGCGGGTAATCGTAATTCGACCGGTGGCGATGTCGCGGTCCATGCGGGCGGTCTTTTCCCGCTACCATGGCGGTCGGGGAGGTTTTCCGACCGCCATCGTAATAGGCCCCTAAGTTGTTAAAAATATCCATTTTTTATTAATGTTATGTATTTTAGTATATATTTTATATGTGTGAGGTTTGTTTTTTTGTATAAGAATTGTTTGTAATTTTATTCTATGTGTTAAAATTTTAGAAGTTATTAATTTCTTTTTATTTGAATTTTGCGTTTTTAGTTCCGTAGCGGGTTGTGGGTTTATAGGGGAATAGGGTGGGAAGTAAATTAATTATATAAAATGTATTGAATATTTTTAGTAGTTAATTTATTTTTATTTGAAATTTGCGTTTTTAGTTCCGTAGTGTGTTGTGGGTTTATAGGGGAATAGGGTGGGAAGTAATTTAATTATATTAAATGTATTGATTATTTTTAGTAGCTATTATTTTTTTTTTTTTAAATTTGCGCTTTTAGTTCCGTAGTGGGTTTATAGGGGAATAGGGTGGGCAGTGATTTAATTATATTACATATATTGAATAATTTTTATTTATTAATATTTGTTTAATTGAGATGTTATAGTGTTAAATGTGTAAATTAATGTATTATTAATTATTTAATAATTAGTTGTTAATTAATTAATAATTAATTATGGTAATTGTGTAATTAATTTTAGGCGTGTGTTGTGGTGTTTATAGGTGTAAATGGTGGGATGGGTGGGAAGTAATACATTTTTTTACTGATGAATTATTAATTAGTTGTTAATTAATTTAAATGTATTCATTAGTAATTACTTATGTTTCAAGGTCTTCTGACCATTTTGTGGTGCAGGATAAATCTTGTAAGGACTGATTTTGTTTGAGGGTATTTAATATATAGCGATAGCACCTGCGTTGTTACCTATTCTGCAAACATATTTTCAATTTTGATTTTATCCCCATTAGTTCTCTCTGTGATTGGTGCCTGTACTGCCCAATGTAGAAGATGACTTTGGATTAGAGACGCACAATTTAAGCTCCACCCCTATATGCCACTAAGGAGCAATATGTACATGCATTTGTACAATATATCTACTGTGGTGCAGAGAAAGAATATCAGGTAAAAAATATCGAATTGCACAAATATTGTGTCAAAAATATCGTGGGTCAGGAATATCGACAGACAAATTCTCGTGGTCAAGAATATCGATTTTAGGTAAGTAATATCGATTTAAAAAGTATCGAAGTGTTTAATATCATTTGCAAAAATATAGGGGTCTATTACGATGGCGGTCGGATGTCCACCGCCGGGCCGGCGGTGGACATCCGCCCGCGATCGCAACCAAGAAAACCACCGGTCAAATTAGGATGGCGGTGGGAAATTCCGACCGCCGCTTTTCCGCCGGTTGCCATCCGCACTCCTCCCTGGCGGACGGAGCAGGACCGGGACAATGGTGGCGGTGCAGAGCAGGCTCCGCCGGCAGGATTATGATGCCGGCGGTAGGCAGCCTTTACTCAGCGGACAAACCGCCATGGAAAGGCATGCAGAGATTGTCTTCCGGGGGCCCGTTGCGGGCCCCCAATGTGTTGGGGGGGCACTGGGGGTACCCATGGTCCCCCCTACATTTCCCTGTACCAGGTGGCAGGCACTGTGCAGTGCCTGACACGCAGTGCAGGGAAATGCAGGACATGCTCCTTTCGGCATCGCGGCGGTGCTGCGGGCAGCAGCAACCGCCGCAATGTTAAGGCCCACGATCAGACCGCCGCGGTCGGATTTCGAGCGCGGGTAATCGTAATTCGACTGGCGGCGATGTCGCGGTCCATGCGGGCGGTCTTTTCCCGCTACCATGGCGGTCGGGGAGGTTTTCCGACCGCCATCGTAATAGGCCCCTAAGTTGTTAAAAATATCCATTTTTTATTAATGTTATGTATTTTAGTATATATTTTATATGTGTGAGGTTTGTTTTTTGTATAAGAATTGTTTGTAATTTTATTCTATGTGTTAAAATTTTAGAAGTTATTAATTTCTTTTTATTTGAATTTTGCGTTTTTAGTTCCGTAGCGGGTTGTGGGTTTATAGGGGAATAGGGTGGGAAGTAAATTAATTATATAAAATGTATTGAATATTTTTAGTAGTTAATTTATTTTTATTTGAAATTTGCGTTTTTAGTTCCGTAGTGTGTTGTGGGTTTATAGGGGAATAGGGTGGGAAGTAATTTAATTATATTAAATGTATTGATTATTTTTAGTAGCTATTATTTTTTTTTTTTAAATTTGCGCTTTTAGTTCCGTAGTGGGTTTATAGGGGAATAGGGTGGGCAGTGATTTAATTATATTACATATATTGAATAATTTTTATTTATTAATATTTGTTTAATTGAGATGTTATAGTGTTAAATGTGTAAATTAATGTATTATTAATTATTTAATAATTAGTTGTTAATTAATTAATAATTAATTATGGTAATTGTGTAATTAATTTTAGGCGTGTGTTGTGGTGTTTATAGGTGTAAATGGTGGGATGGGTGGGAAGTAATAATTTTTTTTATTGATGAATTATTAATTAGTTGTTAATTAATTTAAATGTATTCATTAGTAATTACTTATGGTAATTGTGTAATTAATTTTAGGTGTGTGTTGTGGTGTTTATAGGTGTAAATGGTGGGAAGTAATTTATTTTTTATTGATGAATTATTAATTAGTTGTTAATTAATGTCAATTAATTAATTAGTAATTAATTATGGTAATTGTGTAATTAATTTTTAGGTGTGTGCTGTGGATATTATAGTGTTAAAGAATGTGTACTCAATGAATGTTTATTATCTTTTTTTATTAATAAAATTGTTTAAATTCATTATTAATTATGTTAATTATGAAAATACATTTAAATAAAAATGTTTTTTGTTTTTTTATTGGTGTGGTGTTACAGGGTAGGAAATAAAATAAATACATTTATGTTTTAAATAATTTGTTTGTTTGTTAATATTTGCTATTTTTAAATAAATATTGTTTATAAATGTATTTCTTAATTTATTTTATATAATATTTGTACCTTTTTGTTATATGTAATTAATATTATAATATGTGTTCTTTTTATATGTTTAATATATTTAATCGTATATTTTTAAAAGATTATTTATTTTTAAGATTATTTTTTTTTTTAATTGTTTAAATGTTATTAGTAATTTTTGTTTCTCTGCTATCCAACACTTTTCCTACTGTTGCACTCACTGGGTTGGGAACAGTAATTTTTACCCCTCCCTATCCAACACTTTCTCTACTGTTGCACTCACTGGAGTGGGAATAGTAATTTTACCCCTCCGCTATCCAGCACTTTCCCTACTGTTGCAGTCACTGGAGTGGGAATAGTAATCTTTATCCCTCCAGCTATCCAATACTTTCCCTACTGTTGCACTCACTGGAGTGGGAATAGTAATTTTTACCCCTCCGCTATCCAATACTTTCCCTACTGTTGCACTCACTGGAGTGGGAATAGTAATTTTTATCCCTCCGCTATCCAATACTTTCCCTACTGTTGCATTCACTGGAGTGAGAATAGTAATTTTTACCCCTCTGCTATCCAATACTTTCCCTACTGTTGCACTCACTGGAGTGGGAATAGTAGTCAAGTCAAGTCAAAAATACTTTATTCGGCAGCCAAGAGCCATAAAATCAAAACAGTTTTTATAAAAATACACATTTCATCAAAATACATTATATGTTAAAAAACATCCAGCATTACTATTACAATGGTCGCGTTAAAAACCCACAAAAGTTAAATCATACAAAGTGCAGCAGTGCTAAAACGGTGCACCAAGATCATTAATATTATCTTATTAAGATTGCATTGCATAGCTCAGGAGAACATATTTACACTGACTCAGAGCCCAGGATGGCTACTGCAACGGCAACTTGGACCTGTGTCTAATGGCCCCAGTTAAAAAACTTGCCACCCCGAAGCAGACTCTGGGTTCGGCTAGCATTTGAAGATGGAGCAAGGCCGGCCTCACTTGAACAAATTGACAATCTCTGAGTAGTGGGAGAATGTACTTCTTGCGCAGAAGATCGTATTAGGCGCAGAAGAAGATTATATGGAGGGTGTCCTGCTCCGAGAAATTGTCACAAGGGCAAGGTTTTAATAAATCAGGTTTCGAATAATCTTTGGGGAATGCCAGTATCCAGGGAACCATATTCAATCGAAATCTCGTCAGAACAAAGCGATGGTATGCTTTGTTTACATAAGATAAGTATGGTTGCATCTGATGACCTAAGCTCAGTGTGACAAACCTTGTCACTGAGGGTTTGGCTAATTCAGTGTCCTCCCTAAGGCCTTGCCGCCTGTCTATGAACTGCTGCTTAAAAGCTCTAATGGCGGTCTTGCCCAGGGGCATGGGGGTCAGGAACAATTCGGGACAGCCAAGACATTTTGTCTATCCTTTATGTATTTCATCCAGGGGATACGTAGAGCCCCCTCCAGTGCAATACAATCCGAAATTATGAGTTGATTTAAATTTGGGGTTGGTTGAGCCAAGATTCTCAACCAGCTTAGCAGCGGGCCAACCGCGATCTGGTCCGAGATGTAGCCCGCCCCCAGTTCCTCATGTAGATTAAAAATTGGGGTAGCAACAGGGACCGCAAGGAGTTTACGCATAAAATTATTCTCGGCCCTTTGGATTCCCTTCGCATCCTTGTAGCTCCAGATGTCGCTACCATAGGTGGCCATGGGGATACATTTCGCATTATAAACCTTCAAAAGTGCTGGAAGGGGCTTTGACCCTAATCTCTTTGCAAAGTCCAGGGTGGCCCCGGCGGCTCTGGCTAAAACATTCTTTTTTAGTGTGCGTTGCGTGCACCAAGTGCCTTGGTCATCAAAGAGTACCCCTAAGTATGGGAACCTGGACACTTTAGTTAGCTCGACCTCATTACAATAAAATTTGGCCTTGGCCGCCTTTCGTGAACCAATGGTCATGGCATGTGACTTGTTAAGATTAGTAATTAAATCTAAGGAATCCATAAAATCTATAAAACAATTTAAAAATGTGGCAAACCCCTTGCAGTTCTGGACAATAAAACCGCATCATCAGCGTACAGAAGTGCGGGGATCATCTTGGCGCCAGCCCTGGGTATATCTTTGCAGCAAGATATTAAATAATCCCCCAGTTTGTTGATATATAGCGTAAACAGCAGGGGAGCCAAAATGCACCCCTGCCAAACCCCCCTTCCTACAGCCCAGGAGTCTGTCAGGCTCCCGTCTTCATTATAGCGTACCGCAGCCGTTGTGTTTACATGGGCAGTGTGCAGGAAAGAAATCAGTTCAGCATCTAGCCCCATGTCACGCAGGATCAACCACAGCTTGGACCTGTTGACAAGGTCAAAAGCTGAGGTTAGGTCCATGAAGGCCAGGTGTAACACCCCTCCCCCCCCCTTAGCAACAGTGTACTTTCCGATCACCAGATGGAGATTGAGGCATTGATCCAGTGTCCCTTTCCCCTGCCTGAATCCATATTGGAGATCGGAAATGATGTTAGCATGATCGAGCCAGGCTGTTAGGCGATCCAAGACTACTTTCCCCATTATTTTTGCTGTGGAGTCAAGGAGCGAAATTGGTCTGTAGCATGCCGGGTCTTCCCGGATGCCCTTTTTGAAAATGGGGATGATGACCGCCTTTGCCCATGACGAGGGAAAACCACAGGCACATGCTGCATTAAAAACATGTGTTAAAATCTTGGCCCAGACTTTAGGATCTGCCTTGTAAAGGTCAGCTGGTACCCCATCCGGGCCAGGAGCCTTTCCACCTGAAGTTAAAATGATGGTTTTGTACACCTCATCTGTATTAAAATGGAGGGAGGAACTTGCTAATCTGGGAACTGTTTGTCCCACGGCTTCGGCTAAGTTGGCGTCACTGTAGATGTTACCAAAGTGCTGGACCCATTTCTCTGCAGGGACTATACAATCTCTGATGGAGTTTGGCGTGTCAGAAAAGAGAGGACTATTGACCACAGACCAAAATTTGAAGCTATTAGTCAGCACACTGGCTTGGCTAAGCTCCTCCCAGGCCTGCTCCCTTAACTGTTTTTTCCTCTCATGAACTGCAAGTTTATAGGCCTTCCTGCCGCTCTTGATTGATGTTGCGTCCCTCGGTTTTTGCCTAAGGGCCTGCATTAGCTCCTTATGGGCAGCCGAACATGTGTCGTTAAACCACCTTTTAAGTTTTGGACACTTCAGTCTGGTTGTGATGGATAAGTTAGAGGCAACCTGCTTAGTGATTGTATCAAAGGCATCTAGAATGGCTCTATCATGAGGTGCCTGGTCCATACAAACTTGAAACTCCGAAGCGCAGGTAGTATACAAGTTATCTAGGAAACTCTCTGGGGTAATCCTTTACCACCTTAGTCTGCGTGCTAGGTCTTTAGTGCTGATGTTTGTATTAGAACTAGGCTTGCGTCCCCCCTTTTAAGAGCAGCCGGAAGGAAGAGAACCAATATTAAAGGGTTGTGGTCACTAAGGCAGTTCCAGGTGACACTTAAATTCTTTACGGCCGGTGTTAATAAAGCGGATAGCAAAATGTGGTCAATTATACTTGGGCTACCATGGCCTGCATAAGTAGGAACCGAAGCTGGCGTAACTGATTGCTGTAAACAATTCAGGTTATGGGCTTATAGAAAGCCTTCTAAAAAGGTGCCTGACGGTGTGTGTTCAAAATGGTTTTGCTCCTGCGAGCCATCTTCCTCCTCCGACATTGAGAAGCAATTGAGGGACATTTGCGGGTATTAAAATCCCCTAGGATGAACGTGTCGTAATAGGCTTGTCTTACTTCCCCATAACTCTCCAGAAGATCCTCTAGGGCCAGAAGATGTTCAATCTCATGGGTTCTAGAGAAAGAGTTATAAAAATGTACCACTAGCAGGGTGGGAAGATTCTTTCCTGACAATTCCACAGCTAACACGTGGGGTAAACAAGAGTCAATCAGCTTGGCTTGATAGGAAAATTTAAGGCTAAACATTAAAAGAAGGCCCCCCCTGGCTCTACCCATGTTTGACGGAATTGCAAATTTGCAGAAAGAAGTAAAGCCATCCAGATAAAAACAATCATTTGGCTCCCGCGTTTCTTGAAGGGCAATAATATGGTGTGTAGCAAGGAAGTGTTCCCAAGAGATATCGCCCTTCTTTGACCTAAGGCCAGCTATGTTCCAGGACAATACCTTCGTCGTAACATCGTCAATGATTGAGGGGGGAAGGGAGGAATTTAGTGAATTAACCAGCGGAAGTTGGGGTATGAGGGCAGATACAGTTGGTTCACTCGGGGCCTTCGTTGGTGTCTTCTTAGCCTGTGTTATCCCTGCTGTCGTCACTAGTCAGTCAATTTCATCAAGGCCCTGGGGGTTAGCTACCGGTAGGTATCGATTTATTAAAGACAATATAGTATTCACGTTACTGACTTGGGGGGGCTTGACCGCCTTAAATGGCAACGGCCAATCATAGTTCACTGGGGGTTGTTTGAAAGGATAAAAAGTCTGTAGGGAGGCTGTTCTAATTTTAGTTTTGGTGCCATTTTAATATTGGCAACCTACTAAAGCTTTAGCTTGCGCGGGATGACTACAACTAATAATTATACAGTCCCCCTCCACGTTTTTCCTAGTCCCATGGCCAATCCAGCCCACTCTTCTGGCCATGATGATATCAGAAGAGATATTAGGGCCGTTGATCACATTATTGTTGCACCAATGTGTGGTCTTATGAATTAGATCCAGCAAGGTTTCCTTAATACCCAGTGTGAGCGGTGGAACCCCCAGTAGCACAGCTACTAGAGGCGCTGATTGGGGAGGGAGATCAATTGTGCATTTATTACCAATCAAGGCCGTTTTATGGTGGGGTGGGGTGTGTGTAGGGAGTGGACCCCCATTGACAGTATTCTGCCCATCCCTAGCGGCCGCCTGGAGAACGTGTGCTTCCCAATGTGCCATCTGAGATACAGTGGCCCCCCTCCTGAGTCGTGGTTGGTATCAGAATAACTAAGATGAGACACACCCACTGAGACCTGACTACTGGATGCCCGATGAAATTGGGAGCTATTAGCCTGGGGGAAATGGGCCGGGCCGCTAGATGCCTGACAGGAGCCCCCCCTCCCTCCAACTGCTATATCATGCCCTGAGGGACAATTATTATGTATGGGGGCAAGGTAGTTAAATTTTAACTCAATGCCTTCCAGCTTGGAAATTACAGGTGCTAACAAAGCTCTGGTCATAGTCTCTAGCCTTTCAAAGAGGCTGTCCAGTAGTAGATCCGGATTGGATTCCGCTGGTGGCAGGGTTGCTTTTGTCCGTGGTGACTTTCTCAGGGCTTTGCTTCTACCGGCTCGTTTTCTCTTGGTTGGGGGTCCATCTAGATCATCCCCTGCTGTTAAGGTAGCTGTGGCAGTACAAATAGGTGGGTCCATATCACCCGTTGGGCCTTCCATCAATGTGAGTGGAGGTATAGTAAGACACATTTCACTTGAGGAGACCCCGATTTCCTCCTGATTTAAACCATGACCAATCGCGCCCAGTGCTAGTTTCTCAGTCTCCATGGATAGCCTTTTTTCAGTCAGAGCTATCTCCTTCGTTATAATGTTAGCCGCTCTGGTTAAAAAGGAATCTATTGTCCCAACTGGCCCTACAACACTTGTCCCTGCAGGGCCCCCAGCAGCTAATTTCCTTTTGCCCATCACTGGTTAGACAAAAGTCGCTTTGTCTTAAATAGACCCGCAGTAAACCAGCAAAGCGAGATTTGCACGCACAACTTCAAAAATAGGGAAAACAGGAGGGACTTCTTTGATTTGGTCTTGGGTCCTAGTGGCTAAATATAACATTAAAAAGGGACATGGTCGACAAACACCATAGAATTAAAGTCATGCATGTACCTTGTTCCCGTCCTTGAAGGCTTTGGTCCAGAGAGCCGTGTTCTAAGGAAACAGGGTTTTGATGGCAAGGATCCAAGAAAAATGAGCCAAGAGACCTGGCCCAGCCCAGCCTCTTCCGGTCTCGGATGGGCGCAGATGGGCCCGCCCTTGGCCCGGGCGCGTCCCGCACTGAGGGGGCCGCGAGTTGACTAAATGCGCCTCCGGGCGTGGGAAACTGCTGACGGCGCCTCCTGGCGCTCAGCACTCTGGGTCTTGCAGTCCCTTCTCCTCTGGTGCGGCTGGCGTTGGCGGCTCCCGCGCTGCGGGGGCCGCAAGTTGACTAAATGCGCCTTCTGGCGCGGGAAACTGCTGATGGCGCCTCCTGGCGCTCAGCACTCTGGGGCTTGCAGTCCCCCCTCCTCTGGTGCAGCTGGTGCGGCTGGCGCTGGCGGCACCCGCGCTGCGGGGGCTGCGAGTTGACTAAATGCACCTCCGGGCGCGGGAAACTGCTGACGGCGCCTCCTGGCGCTCAGCACTCTGGGGCTTGCAGTCCCCCCTCCTCTGGTGCAGCTGGTGCGGCTGGCGTTGGCGGCGGCGGAGTGGGAATAGTAATTTTTACCCCTCCGCTATGCAACACTTTCCCTACTGTTGCACTCACTGGAGTTGGAATAGTAAATTTAATTATTTTGCTATCCAACATTTTCCCTACTGTTGTATTTATTTTATTGTGAAATGTATGTTTTAATTTTTTTTAATAGTTTAATGTTTTTATTAATTATAGATTTTTTAAAATTGTAAATTATTGATATATGTATATGTTTTATTTTTATATAATTGAAAAGTTTAAAAATTAAATAAAGATAATAGTTATTAAATTATTTTAAAGTAAATATATGTACATGTATAAATTATTATGTTTGTGTGTTTATATTTTTTAATTACGTTTTTTTTATATTCAGTTAAAATGTATATTAAATTTAATTAATTTTGTTAAAGATAATATTAATATTTTATGTGTTTAATATATATTATTTTATTTTATTTATATTTTTAAATCGATATTTTTTACATCTATATTTTTAACTTAGATATTTTTGATTCAATATTTTTGTACTTACCTGTTTAAGTATAGGGAGTCGATATTTTTGTATTCTATATTTTTTTCGATATTTTTCACATCAATGTTTTTAGCATTGATATTCTATCGGTGAACCATCTACTGTGTGCCTTAAACTCATTAGTGTAAAGAGTAGCACTAAATATATCGCTGAATTGTATTCACTTAGGGGCATATTTACAAGGGCTTTATCTCCGCTTTTTTGGCTTAAAAAGCCAAAAAAGCGGAGATAAAACTATCGCCCTATTTACAAGAGGGTGCAAACATGCTTGCACCCTTTTTCCCAACGCCTCCCTTTGCATCTCTAATGAGATGCAAAGTGGGCGTCACTGGGCGTACCCCGGATGGACTACCTTGCAAATATCGCTGATGTTTACATCGCGATATTTACAAGGCAGCCCACAGGATTTTAGCATATACGTTAGATTCTGGCGAAAACGGCCGTTTTCGCCAAAATCTAACGTCTGCTAAAATCCTGACTTAACTATGTTTGACATAGGGGGTGGATTATGCTGATACGACCACAGGGTCAAGGTTATCGCCGTTTTGCAGGGAACATCGCTGGAAAACCAGCGATGTTCCCTGCAAAACGGCGATAACCTCGCTATCTCTGGAATTTTTATCGCCCTGGAGAAACGCGTTGTTAATAACGCTCTACCAGGGCGATAAATTCCAGAGATAGCCTACGATAGGAAATTCGTCGCTAAGCACGGCCAGCGATAATTATCGCTGGCCGTTGATAATATGCCCCTTAGAAAGTAGTCATTCATATAAGTGTGTGCTCTAATACCTTCATTATAATGTTAGAAATCGCAGTTCTCATTCGCATTTACGCTTGTGCATTTCGAGTTTTTCTGCTTTTACTGAAATTTCATTCTTATGTACTCATGTATTCATTTATTAATGTTTTGTATTTATTCTGGAGTGGATGACATGGAAATCATGAATGTTCTGTGGCTTTAATAGGTGTTCAGACTTTAGTCTTTAGAGCACATACCCTTTGGACTCTGAGCGGTCTAGAGCTCTCTGCTCATATTTCTATTGTCTGGCTTTATGCTGTACTTTGCCTCGATTTGGAGAACTTCTACTGAAGTCTCCACTATGCTGACACCTTCCTGCTTTCTATGATTAAACTAGGTTTCCCTAGTTTTTCAACTGTAGTTTAGGATTAGTTTAGGTGGCTTTAGATTTATTCATGCATAGACCGGAGGGTCAAAACCTGTGCACTGATCATCAAATCCTATTTCTTGTCTTCTATATTGCCACAACTGAATTCCTTGTATGCTTTATGCTACTAAAACTTAATTTCATTCGATGCTGTGGCATACCTGTGGTGATTATGTAACGTTATAATATGTTTTTGAGATTTAGATATGTTACTTCGGCCCTTAATTTATAATAAAACTCATTTAACTTTATTTATCAATTCCTGGTCTTTAATGTGTGGCCAAATGGGTTACACTGTAACTTAAATACATTGTTTACCTCTCAGGCAACTATAAAAGGTTCATTGCAGGATAAATGGCAAGACAGGTCCAGCGTTCCATCAAGTTACTCTATAAAGATATTTGTGGTTATTTGAAAGGTAGTGGCACATCACTCCCTAGTTTTAAGGGCTCCTTGATCAAACAAGAAGCCCAAAGTAAAGGGAAGGTTTTCAGTCCATGTGAAGTATCCTCTATCTGTCATACTAGTCTCGAAGTCTGGGTTCCTTATAACTGGGGCTAAGAGGGATGGCTAGCTTATGGTTTGTTTTGTTGGGACTGCTCTATTCCAATGAGTCAAAGTTATTTTTGTGAATGTTAGCAGGTGATCTAGGGCCCGATGTACAAAGCCCTTTTGCGAATGTAAGCCTTGCGATTTGCACTAACGCAGGGTTTTACGACTCCAAATCGGGTTTCCTTAATGTGGGAAAGCTGTTTTATGAGTCAGAAAATTCTTTCAGACCCATAAACAGGCAAACCTTTTTCTATCTTCTGCGTATCGCAAAAAGGGGGGCACGAAAGAGGTGTCCCTCTCCTAGTTGAGATTTTGAAATGTATGTATCAATGTTTTTTTACCACAACTGCAGTCTCAAACTATTAATAAATTAACGACCCCCAAGCTGGGGTGGCAATTAATTTGCAAAGGGGAAGGTGTCCCATTCGCATTGCAAATTGCATTCCCAATTGCATAGCATAGCAGTTGGTGTGCAAATTGGACATCCCCGGTTTGCGTTTGAGAATGATACATCGGGCTCCTAGTTTGCTATGGGTGCGCTGTGGTAGCCGGAGTATGAGTTTCAGAGGAGTTTTACATTCCTCTTGCTCTAGACAGTACCATGGTTTGTCTCTGTGAGATGAGAACCGAGGGGCTCATTACGATGGCGTAACGTTCGCCACCGACCGCTACGCCATCGTAATGTGAAATACCCCCGCCATATTATGATGGCGGGGGTATCACGGCGGACGCAAAGTCCGTCCGCCACTTTACCACCAGTCGGCAATCGTTCCGATTGCCGGCCGGGCGGTGCTGGGCCAGTAACATGGCGGCGGTGCCCAGCAGGCACTGCCAGCCATATTACGATGTGGGTGTCAAACAGGCCCTTCCATGGCGGCGATGCCGCCATGGAAGGGCTGGCGGGGATTGGCGTTGCGGGCCGCCGGAGGGGTGGGGGGGGTGGAGGGTGCACTTGGGGGTACCCATGGTACCCCCCTGCAGTTCCCTGCACCAAGTGGCAGGCACCGCATGGTGCCTGCCACGTGGTGCAGGGAAGTGCCAGGTGTGCGTTTTTGACATCACGGCGGGTGCTGCTGTTAGCAGCACCCGCCGCAATGTTAAAATGCGGAATGCGACCGCCAGGGTGGCGGTCGCATCCTGATTCGCGGTGCGGGACCGCCACATGTCTGGCGGCCGGTCCCAATACCGTGAGGATGGCGGGCGGACTCAGGTCCGCCCGCCATCCTAATAGGCCCCCAAGTTCTGTAGCTAAAAAATATCTGGTTATAAAAGGGGCTTCCAAACCTCCTTCATTAGGAGATTTAAAAAGTGACAATTTTGAGGGTGTTTGATTATCCCACATAAAATGATACACTTTCTATAAAACATTTTTCATGGTACAAAAGGTCAAACGTATTGGTAGATTCCTAGTTAGATATAATAGTCTAAGCATAAAATTAATTTCACTTGGTCTACACTTCCATTTCAAGAGATTTCATGTTTTCCCCATCTATTCAGATCCTTAAATAGCTTAGTAGTGGTGGTACATTACTAGTATATACATCTTGTGAAGTAGGGGGGAGTATTATGCCCAGGTAATTGATAACTGTTTGCGACCAATCAAACCGTTGCTGTTGATCACTTTTCTACTATTATCCTTTGTAGGAAAGTGCCCTTTTTTGCATGGTTGCCCCCCACGTTTTGCCTGATGTTGATGCTCTTTGACTGAGTGTGCCCTGGGTTCCTGCCAACCAGGTACCCAGGGCCTATGTTCTTTCCCCAAATCTGTATTGTTGCACACCCAAATTGGCAACTCCCTGGCCACATACAAGTCCCTTGTAAAAGGTACCATGGGTACCAAGGGCACTGTGACCAGGTAAGGCCTTTAAGGGCTGCAGTACTTGTTGTGCCACCCTTAGAGCCCTGTACCTTTACACACACACACACACACTGCCATTGCAGGCTGAGTGTTTTGGTGCAGAACAAAGTGAAGAGTCGACATGGCACTCATCCCTGTGTGCCATGCCTACAACCCACTGCCTATGGCATAGGTCAGCCACCCCTCTAGCTGGGTGCACTATGCCACTGGCATAGTGCACCCAGTTCCCCTACAGTGTCTACGTCCATTCTTAGCCATTGTAAGTGCAGTAATTCCATAAAGAGTATTTGTTATGGGAGTCATTACGAACTCCACAGCACCATAATGGCTTTACTGAAAACTGGGAAGTTTGATATCAAACTTCTCAGCACATTAAACCCGCACTGATGCCAGTGTGGGATTTAATGAAAAATGCACTCAGAAGGCATCTTAGAGATGCCCCCTGAAAAACGACCTGACTCTAGTGTCCCGGCTGAGTGGCTGTTCGCCAGACATGCTTCGGGACCCCTGGGTAAAGAGCCTGCCTCTCTCGGAGTCCTGAAACACAGCACATCCTGGGTCGAGGTGCCAAGCCTCCTCCCCCAGGAAGGGGAGGGTCCACGAGGGGGAAGCTTCAAAGGCTTGCCGCCTTTGTAAGCTGACCCAGCTCTTTGCTGCTTCCAGCAACTGGCCCCACCGGTTCTGACCGCCACTTTGGGCGGGAGAATCGGTTAGAAAACCAAGATAGGAGGAGTGTTGTGCCCACCTTTGCCAACCCCACCCCTCAGGTGGGGGAGCTGAGGGGAAGCACAACTCTTGAAGATGGGGGACCCAGCCAACCAGAGTGAGGCTTATGCCCCTCCCACTGGAGAGGTGTGGTGCAGCGGCCAGGGCAGCTGACTTCGGAGCACAGGGCTCACGGTTTGATCCCCGGCTCCGGCGGCAGCTCAGCTCAGCACCATGTGACTCTGGGCAATAGCTCACTTAATTTCCACGACGGCCTCCAGCGCCTTGAGACCCGTAAGGGTGAGTAGTTCGCGCTTTACAAATACGGATTTTTTTTACATATAACAGGGGGTGTACCCACCCAAAGGAAGGGACCCATTGGTCCCAACCTTTAGCTACCTGAAACGCCCCTAAATTTAGTATTTAAGGGCAACCCTGAACCTTGCCTCCTCAGACAAGAGGAAACTAGAAGAAGAAGGACCGAAGAGCCGTGCTGAAGGAAGAAGAGGAGGACACCAACTGACTTGGCCCCAGCCCTACCGGCCTGTCCCGACCTCAACCTGCTCCAGCGGAATCCCGGTGTGTCCTGCAGCCAGCAGCCCTCCAGAACCAGAAGAATCTGCCCTGCCTTCCCCAAACAGACTTTGTTTCCAATGAGCACCAGATTTGCTCACCAACAGACTCTGGCTCCGGCCAAATCCGCGATTCTGCACCACTCTGCAACCGACGCCCACGTCCCGAGTTCGAGTGGCCCAACACCACGAGGAGGTCTCCCCGGCGATCCTGACCTGGGATCTGGTGATCCCTGACCTGCCTCAAGTCTCCCGATGACGCCTGCAGCCCCTTTCCGGAGGATTCCCCCAACCACGACCGGAGCTGGTAAGGAAAACCCAACGCTAAAAGACACCTCTGCATCCAACGCCCCACGGCCTTGGGTGGCCCAACCATCGGTGTCCCAGAATCCCGGCATCCCACAACATCCCAACTTACCTCTCCAACTGGTGGTCGCCTCCAGAAGATCTTCGTGCCCAAGCCTGCAGTGTTTGTTCAAACCGGAGAATCCCCATTGAAAGTAACAGGGCACCCGACGCCAAAACAGCACCCTGCGCCCGTCTGCCCTAGTTCCACTGTGGGTGCACCTTGGGTGCTAACTTGAACCCCCCCTTTGCCCTGAGCTTAAGACCAGTTGCTTTGCTCCCTCAACCTTCTGTCCTGCTCGTAAGCAGCCACCAACCGGAGGCCCCCTATACCCCATTGGACAACATTGCGCCTCAGCACTCTGCACCCGGCCGCCCTAGTGCTGCTGAGGGTGCTCTTGGAGTGCACCCTTGACCCTGGGGGGACCCTTGTTCTGACCCCAGAAAAAACCAACTCCCCAAACTAAGGGGGTCATTACGATGACGGGCGGACAAAGTCCGCCCGCCACCGTAGCGGTGAATGGGACCGTCCGCCATAGGAGCGGCGGTCCCGCCGTGAGTATTAGGATGCCACCGCCACGGTGGCGGTGGTATCCCCTATTCCCAACATTGTGGCGGGCGGTGTTCACAGCACCACCCGCCACAATGCTGGGAATGCACGTCGTGCATTGGCATGCACAAGGTGACAGGCACCGCGCGGTGCCTGCCACCTTGTCCATGCCAATGCTGGGGGTACCATAGGTACCCCCAAGTGCACCCCCCACCCCCCCTCCCCCGGGGGCCCGCAACGGGCCCCCATTGTAAAAGACTGTATGCCTTTCCATGGCGGCATTGCCGCCATGAAAAGGCACATCTCCGCAGTCATCATAATATGGATGGCGGTGTCTTGCAGACACCGCCACCATATTACTGCCCTTTTCCGCCCGGTCACCTGTGTGACCGGCGGAAAACCGGCGGACGGTCTTTCCGTCCGCCGGGCTCCACCCCGCCATCGTAATGTGGCGGGGGGGAAATGGCATGCGGGCGGAGGGGAATGGCGGGCGGATTGCCACCGCCATATGGGCGGTGGCGATCCGCCAGTAATCGTAATGACCCCCTAAGTACTTACCTTTAAACCGATAACTTTGTTTCCTCCAATAGGATTGGATTGACCGCTTTTCTGTGAAAAATGTTTTAAGTGTAGAGTTGAAAAATTGTATGAAACCTTAAGACACTGTATACTTACAATAACTGATTTACTTATCTTTTATTTAGGAAATGTCCCAGAGTGATATCTAGGCATATCACACTGAGTAGAAAAAGTAACTTGAAAAGTAATCTAATAAGTAATCATACAGTAACTGCAAAGTAACTGAAAGGTAATTTCAACTGTTTCTGAATAATTATCCTACCTGTATCTAAACCAATTGCATACAACTGCATTAAACTGTATTATTCCTGTAAAGTATTATTTCACTTACCTCCACCTGGCCTGGCTTGGTTCTAGAAATAAAATACAACAAAATAATATTTTTATACAAAACAAATTGGTCAGAGTTCAGTCTTTGAGTGTGTGAAATCATTTCTTGCCAGAGTGTGTACAATAAATGCGTAACACTACCCTCTGATAAAGCCTTACTGCTCGCCCACACTACCACACATAGAGAGTAAGGTATTATCTACTTTAGCCTCTGCCTACCTTTGGGGATCCACTGGACTCTGTGCATACTATACCTTACTTTGGTATAGTATATACAGAGCTAGCTTCCTACATCCTTCGCCTCACAATTCCCATCCCTATGGATTTTTTATAATTAACGTCTTTTTTTGTTGAAAAAATGTACCTCTTCCACCATGGCAGGGAAGGAGGTTGTAGGGTTGGGCAGTAAGCATAGGGTGCCATTCTCAAACAATGCTAATTGTATTTGCACTTCCTTAGTGTTTAAACTCATAGTTGCCTAGTTAGCCATCACCTTCTAGAGGAATGGTTCCATTGTAATACAAATATTAAGGGTGACAATGGGCACCACTGTCTTATCCCCTCAAATAGAGTAATTGGACTTGACATCTGGCCTTTGACTTTCAGTTTGGTAAATAGTGAGTGGAACTTATTAAGTATGAGTGAACATATCTTGGGGCCTAGACCAGTTTTGGTTAAGGTCTTTTACAAAAACTCCCAGTACATTTGATCATCTTGACGTCAAGTGAAAGAAGAACTAATTGGGTTTGTTCTCTTTTAGCTAAGTCTGTGACACTACAGGCTTTTTTAATTTCACCCAAAATATGTCTATCTTTTATGATGCCTGCTTGATATGGTGAAATTGGGGCACCTATATGTTTTTGATTTTTGTTGTGACAATCTTGATAATTAGTTTTACATCCCTTTTCAGAAGGGCAATGGATCTATAGTAACTACAGATTTCGGGATCTGTCTTTGGTTTCAGTTTGAAAGTGAAAATTTACTCTAGCATACTGAGGGTTACAGAGTCTGATTCCAAAAATATGCTAAATGGTTTTGTTAATGGGAGTTATACTATTCCAATAAATGCTTTGTAAAACAAGTTTGGGAAGCTGTCTGGACTGATCGCTTAGTTGGTGGGAGCATGTGAATAACTTGTCTAACTTCTTCTGTTATCGGTTCATCTAATTTGACTAGTATCTCCTCAGGAATGTCAGGGAACTGAATATTTATTTTGTAAATATTCATCTTGTAATAGGGGATCACATGGCTCCCTAGAACTGTTCAAAAGTCTCCATTATTCTTTAGCCAGTTTTTGGACTATTCTCTCTTATTTGAAATTTTAGGTATGAAAATGCAGTGTCTAGCTTATCAAAGTTATAGCTTAGTAACGTATTAGCCATAGCCCCTTTTTGTTAATAGATCTGTCTAGTGTTGAGCAGCTTCTGAGTAGCATATTTAGACAGTAAGGCTTATAAGCATCTCCAGTCCTATGCAGTTCTCTATATACTCGCCTCAAGCTGTTAATCTTGTGTTCCTACTTAAATCGAGAGATTTCATATTGCAATTCTGTCTATCTCGCTTTAGCTAGTCTTGCAAAGGTTGTGGTATGGGCTATTAATTCACCTCTCATTGCTGCCTTAGCTGCGTCCCATATGACCTCCCATGACATTCCCTTTGTTTCATTTTTTCTTAGATATATTTCTAATGCTTTCAGGATTTTATTTCTAAGTAACAGGCCTCAAAATGCTATTTCATTAATTTTCAACTGTTGTGGGAGTTTAGGTTCTACAAGGGTTAGTGTGAGAAGTTGGCCTGGTATATGCTGTCCACTAATTAAAGTGTGCACCTTGCACCAGTCCAAACGACCCTTATGATGTCAAAGGTCAAAGATAACCTTTAGAAAACTATCCTAGTGGTAGCTGTGGAGAGCCGCCTTCAGGCTTAATCTTGAAGGAATGTAAAGCAGCTTGTTTTACCAGAACATCACCTCCTGAATGACTAAATGAAAGGAGAAGCACACAGTAGTTATATAAAAATATGTATTTATTAATATAACACTCTCTACTATCCTCTACACGAGGATAGAACACAAAGCACACAATACGAAATCAATAGAACAGTTGTAAGTAGCACAATACACAGTGGGCTCCAGGGGAAGACCAAACCATATACTAAAATAGTGGTATAACAGTCACGACTGAGATCAAGACAAGGTCTGGAGCACGTAGACTCACTGGGACCCCAAGGAACCACCCATGGTGAGTAGATAGGGACCCCACGGAGGCCGGGTGCAGTATGGGAACACGACCGCGGGCTCGGTACAATTCTATGGGGAAGTCGCGGTTACACTTTTAAAGTTTAAGGACCCTTCTAGGAGGACTTCGAGCAAACCAGTTGGAACTTAAGAGTTTGAAGAGCCACCCCACCCGTGGATACCGTAGTACCCAAGTTACCTATCCCAGAGGAGCCGGGTGCATAGGTCTGAAGTGGCGTTGGAAACTGCTGTCGTTCTCAATGGAGAGCTGCAAAGAAGTACTGCTGCCGTGAAGGTGAAAAGGGTCCGGTGGAATACAAGCCTGGATTCGAGGAAGATGGAACCTGAAAGCAGAGGGGACAGAGTCTGGGTCACTTCAGAGTGACCAGGGGCTCGGGAGACGAATGCCCACCGATGTCGGGTGCTTCAGTAGCGAAGAAGGGATGCTTGACTCTGCAGCCACGAGGACCAGGAGACCTCGAGGACGACCAGGAGCCGGAGGTGAGCTGTCCCACGAAGGATGTCGAGTGCTGAGGGGTCGGTGTCTGGCTGGAGCACCAACAAGCCTTGGCAAAACCAATCCACGCAGGAAGGTCAAGCAGGTTACGGTGTGGACCAGCAAGGTCCAGGGGACTCCCCAAGCAATGGGGAGTCAGGGCACGTCTGGAGCAACCAGGAAAGCCCAACAGAAATCAAGATGACCCTCAGGAGGACCCACAGGCTGAATGACCAGGAGTCGATAGGGAACCTCGAGCAAGATTGCAAAGTACCTGCCCACGGAGCACTCGGTGCGAGGCGGCCGGAGTCCTTTGGTGCAAATACTGCTCAGGGTCAGGACTACACGAAGTCCAATGCACAAGCTCGGGAATCGCCAACAAGCATACGCACTTGCAAATGGATGCAGTGCACAGGGGTTCAGGTCACGCAGTCCCCACAAGGGATACTGGCCTCAAACTCGGTGAGAGGGCAGCTTGACCTCAGGGACTTTCGGAAACCCACCTCCTGTGTTGCTGAAATCTTCAGAGTCCGCAGGAGCTCAGGAGCAGCAGACCGGTCAGTTGTGCTTAGGTGCCTGCGAAGCAGGGGAGTGACTCCTTCACTCCAAGGGAGATTCTTCAGTTGTCTTTAGTGCACCACAGGTCCTGCACAGAGCCTGTATGGAGCACGGGCACGAACCAAGCTTTGGACGGAAAGGGGGACGAAGTCGAGCCCAGTCGAGGTCCAGCGAAGTCTAGCATGTCCAGACGGTCGAAGGTCAGTGGTTTCTTCTTGTAGAATCTTGTCCACGTAAAATCCAAAGTCTTACAGCCAGGTAAGCCCTTTTGTACCCACGGGAGAGGGTTGGACAGATTCAGGGGACCCTCCTAGGGGAGGGTCAGGACAGAGGGGTGGTTACACCCATGTCCTTTGTCCAGTTTCGTGCCAGAGCAGGAGCCAATGGCTCCCAGAACTGGTTTGAACTGGACTATGCACAGGGACACCAAATGTGCCCCAGATGCAGACTTTCAGGCACTTTCAGAGTGCACCCACCCAGCCCCAATACACTAAACCCTGTCTGGGAGGTGGTCACACCTCCCTGTGACAGGATGCCTAGTGTGCTGCCTTCCTCTGCTCGAGCTTGGCTCAGCAGCAGGAGGGCAGAAATGTGTCTCTGGTCGGCAGCATCCATTTTGTGCTGTCCGGGTCGAGAAGGCTGGCACCGGTTAGATCAGTGACCCCACGAAGCTCGCTTCTGAATGGTGGAATCATACCTCCCACACCAGTTATTGGTGTGCAGGTATGATTCCAAGGTGTTTGATACCAAACACGATATGTTTCTATGCAGCCGTTTTCGAGATAGCATTTATTGCGAGGTTACAATGCACCTCTACCTATATGTCCAGCTGAGTCACAGACAACCCGGGAGAATGGTCTCCGAAGGCTGCAGAGGGGCTCTGCTCCTGCAGGGGCACCCTCTCACTAAAAACCCAGCACCCTGCCTTCAGGATTGATAAGGCCTGCTATAGGGGTGACTTATAAGTTTTAAGTGTAGTGACCTATAGATTTAGTGAACCTATATCTAAAGTAAGTGGTGCAAGCACCATCTTACACAGGCTGCTGTAGCAGACCTGGAGTTCCATTTTGCATAGCTTCTCATGGGTGGCATAATACATGCTTCAGCCCATGGGAGGCCTCTGGGGTACCTATGCCATGGGTACATGGGTACCATATACTAGGGACTTATAAGGGTACCCCAGTATCCAATCTGGAGTGTACCAAAGTACATGTATGTCAATTTAAGGGAGAAAGCAGATAGACTGGGGTCATGATTAGCAGGATCCCAGTCAGACTAGTCAAAAACAGTGAGACACCAAGCAAAAAGTGGGGGTAACCATAAGAAGCAGATCCTACTTTCCTACAGTTAGGTCAAGAAACATCGATACATGGGCATGGTCGGACTGTGTTTCAGCACCTAAGGTTCTGACCAACTCAATCAGTGTTCTAGAAACAAGGGAGAAGTCTATTTGTAAGTGGGACTTAAGAACAGAGGAATACATGTATAGTTTCTCTCACCAGATTGTGTGTTACACCAAATGTCCACAAGATTCATCTCATCTATCGCAGCTTTTAAAGATTGATGGTTATAAACAGGATGCCATAGATGGGATGCCCTATTGAGTAGAAAGTCTAATGCTACATTAAATTCTACTCCTATTGTAAGTTCGTATGTGAGAAGCTTGCAAATGTGGGGAATAGCTGTGAGAAGAAAGCCTTTTTATTGTTGTTAGGGCAGTATACAAATATTACCGTAAAGGGGTTGTCATTTAGCCTCCCACAGAGTCCCCTTCTCTGATAAGTATCACTAACCCTTCACTACCCCATCACAGTTTTTTGTGGCTGCTGTTGAGTGGTATTGCTGTGGGAAGTATTTCTATTTCAGCCTTTTTGTGTCTACTACTAAAAGGTTGGTCTCCTGTAACAGTATGACATCTGTGCCTTTTACATGAAGCCATTTCAAGGGGCCCTTAACTTTAACTGGAGAATTTAGACCTTGGGCATTTAGATGTAAGTGCTAATTCAGTTATTTCTTTGGGACATCATTTAAATTGATAGTGCTCTAGCTAGGATGCCTGTTGATTACGTTGTTGCACTGTCCTTTCCGCTTTCCTATTTACCACAACTCCCTAAGTCTGTGATACGTTTTGTAACATATCTCTCATTCTCTGAGCTGTAGTGCAATCTCAGTTTTCAAAACTTTGCTTCTATTCTGTTGCATCCTCGATTGTTAAACCAAGTCAACAGTGACCAATAAACTAGAAAAGTAAACATATGAAATATCGAGGCCCCTATCACATGATGGTAATGTCTGTCTCTTAACATTAGATATTTGATCAGAGCTGTTGAGTTTGGATAGATAGTGCAGTACGTTTAATGGTCTGGTGGTGAAGCAAACTCCTTGACTGGCCAAAAGTCAAGGCCGCGGGCCCACTGTTCCCATACAGGCATCGTTGGTATAGTTTCTTAACTCAATCTTCTCCCACTCAGTTTGTCTTTGTGTTCTGCTGTGAGACTAATAATCAGAAATCCTCACCTTAGTTATCTTTCCACCAGTAGCTCAGACCAGGAGAAGATGAGTTGAGGCAGGCATCTGTCCTCATGTTACTAGCCAAGCTCTGTGCTCATCATGTGGTTGGGAAACCATCCATCAACCTTTATCAGCACCTCTCACGCTGGTGAATTCAATTGATTCTCATACTGAGGTCAACTCGTCTAAGTGCTACTGATAACCATTTTAACCATATGAAGTACAAACGTGACATGAAGATTTTGTGGCTGTCTATGGAATTTCAGTTTTGATCTTACTCCCAGATCTCTCGGCTGCATTCTGTCTCTTTCTCATTTTTCTTTTGGTGTTTTTGGATCTCTGTAGTTACCATTTGAGGAATACTTTTCCTTGAATGCCTTCTATTACAGTTTGTTCTGATTCCAGGTTTAGAATTTTTATAGCTTCATGAGATTACAATTGGTTTGACTTCCAGAAGGAAGAGTGTAGAAATATTTTGAAAACAAGCACTGGCAAAGCTAATAGGTCTCACCTATGCTTTGTCAATTTGCTTTAGCCATGTTGTACAGCAGCGTAACTGCTGTGCAGCATGGCTAAATGTTAGGGAAAAAAACACCTTGATGCGGCCAGCACTGGCCTTGATGTTGCACGCTTTTTCTGGTAGTGGGGATGAGGCGCAAGCAACAATTGGGGAATGGGTTAGGAGGATGAGGCAAGCAACGACAGGGGAGGGGAGGGAAGGACGAAGTAATGATGGGTTAATGACCCCGAAGTAATGACGGGGAGTGAGTCAGGGGAGAGAGGGGGAAAGGTCGTGCAACAATGCAGGAGGGGGACAGGGCAAGTTATGAAGACGGGGCAACAATGCGGGAGGATGTCCGAGCAAGCAACGAGGAGGGGACTAGAATCAATGATAGGGGTTGGGGAATGGGAGGAACGGGTGAAACAACAACTTGGGGCAAGGTGGACAGAGCAAGCAACGATGATGAACAACAATGAATGTGGGAGGAGGAAGGATATGGGGCAAACAACAAAGCAGAGCGGGAGGGGACAAGCAACATAAGGGACAGAAGGAGGAGGCCAGAAGGGGCAAGCAACATGAAGGACAGGGGTAGGAGGGTAAGGGGGAAACAACACGATGGACAGTGGGAGGAGGGTGAAGGGGGAAGAAGGATGGAAGGGAGAAAGTCTGCAAGCATATGCACTTTATTGAGTACTGAAAGTAAAAGAAAATAGTAGTCTGGGACCAAAAGCGCGAGTAGCGGAAGGACACTTTCTGGTCACGGAACCAGTACTTGGGACATGCTCAAAAGGAGGGACAAATACACGAAGAGGAAGGGAAGTCGGCACGGGCTAACCAAAGAGAAGCAACGAAAGGTAAGTGACAATGAAGACATTCAATGATAAGACCCCCCACCGCCATTCCCCCGTCGTTGATTCTAGTCTCCCCGTCATTGCTTGCCCACTCACCCTTCCACGTTGGTGCCCCATCATTGTAGATTGTCCTATCCCCCTCCCGCATTGTTGCTCGACCCATGGCCCTCTCTCCCCAACCCCACTCCCTGTCATTACTTTGAGGTCATTTGCCGCTTGCCGAGTGAGGAAATATTTGACCGTGAGGAGATGACCCCAGCCCAAATGGATGACTATCTTGTCACAAGAGAATGAGATGGTAAGCATTCGAATGGACTTCATGTTAAACCATGTATTATGGAACACATATAGAAATAAGCCCCGATGAAGTTCAGCTTTGTGTGAGGGAAACACGTTGACTGTAACCCGTGGCTGTTTTTATGAAAAAACAACAAAACATTTTGAATAAAGGAGAAAATCAACATCAAAAAGAATTTGAAACTTTTTTCTGGGTGCGCCATTCGGTGGTCTAATCGTATGTATTTCTATTGAGCAGACGTGTCAAGCAACGGCTGACACCTTGGATGTAGTGCACTATTTTCCGAATTGAAGGGAACTGTGTGGAGGTGCGGTTCCAGGAGTCCGCCTTTACAAGTGTTGATAATACAATTACTTTGGGGTCAATAGGCTGGCTGTAAGCCTCTTTTAAGCTAACAAAATGTCTCACAAGCGGCAGTTCATGTGCTGTCTTAAACGAGACCTAAAGAACTAGGGGCAGATTTACGAGCCCCCTGTGCCACCAGGACGTCACTTTTCGTGACGTACCGGTGGCGCAGGGGGCTGCTCCATATTTACAAGGAGAGGAAAAGCCACCCTGCGTGACTTTTCCTCTCCTTGTAAATACGGCCCCTTCACACGCAGCACTTTGCGGTGAAGGGGGCGTTCCATGGGTGTTGCTGTGGATGTTCCCACGCAACACTCATGGAACAAGACACATCTCCAGAATTACAAGAAATCGTAACTCTGGAGATGCGTCCTGAAGCTACGCCACCCTAGAGGTGGCGTAGCGAGACACACCGAGGAGAAATGTTTTCATTTCTCCTCGTTTTCCTCTTTCAATGCGTGCTGCATTCTGCAGCGCGCATTGAAAGAGGAAAATGGTTGTAGTGATTGTTTTTGTGCAGGAAGGTTCCCCTTCCTGCACAAAAACAATCTCCCACGACGCAGGCATCCTTGCACCATGGTGCAAGGGTGCCTCGCGCCAGCGCATGGCTGCAGTTTGTGCGCCAGCGCAGGGGAAGCACAAGGATGCGACATATTCTTGTAAATATGTCGCATCCCTGTGCTTCAAAACTAACGCAGCGCGGCGCAGCAAAATGACTTGCTGTACCCCGCTGCGTTAGTTCAACGTAAATCTGCCCCCTAGAGTTGATAGTTGGTAAATGATTGAGTCTTTTCCCCTTTCAGCTATTGTAAAAATGCATGTGAATCATGACATCCGGGCTCAAACTGTACTTTATTTTGTTTAAATACTCAGGGGCAGATTTACAAGCCCCTTGCGCCACTTTTGCGTCACTTTTAACATGGGAAAAGTGACGCAAAAGTGGCGCAAGGAGCTAGTAAATCTGCCATTCAGTGCACTTTATTTTGACCAAGGAGTCTTCTGGAGTATGAAGAAATGATTGAAACAGATATTGCAAGTTATTCTCCAATTCTGATTCTGATTCTCCTCAATTGTAGGTTATTCTGCCGGGACCTATTTTCCCCATTATCAGTTTTGTCTATAATGGCTTGATAGTTCTTCCCAGTTCCTCTATTCCGATTTCTAATTATCCTATGCTGCTTTTCTCACTTCATGCTCTTAGACAAAACATTTGAAAAAGGCTTTTTGGCAGCCAACAGTGACTAGAACATTTTAAGGGTTTTCTTTACCCTCTTTTGTGTTCGTTGTAGAGGGTGGATATAAAATATCAAAAGCAAAATAGCTCTCACAGTGTTCATCCCCCAATTCTCTGTACATTTCAGGGAAGGTTGAACGCGTTTCTCTTTCTCTCTCTCTGTTGTGTGAAAACTTTATATAGTACCGCTAATTTGGTGGTCTGTCAGTGTTGTTAATAGTTCGTTCTCTGTATACTATAGTGATAGGTATCATCATGTTTATTCAGCATTTCCCAGGTAAAGATATTTTTGGGACCCTCCTGGTTTTGTTAGCTGTGTGAACATGTTTCTGCCCACTTCCAAGCCTCATTAGGTTTCGGGACATTCTTTAAGACTACACCCCTGTATGTCAGGAACGGAGTGATGGGAATAAAAGTAAACAGTGAGTATGGAGGAGGACTTTGTTGGCAAAATCAATGGTGATTCATACTGCTCCAAAGGCAGAAGAAAAGTTCCAGGTCATGCATAGAAAGGGGACATCGTCTTCCCTGAGAAGAATCTGTGCACAGATCTGTGCTGTAAAGCTGTGTCTCCTGGTCGAGCAAAAGCATAAAGACAATTTACCACTGAACAATCTCCAAGTGGTATTATCTCCTGTATTCTTTACTGTACATATCTAAACTCCATGGAAGAAAAAAGAGATTTGACAATTCACTGTTTTGCTTCACAAGTGTTCCGGCTCTAGAACAGTACGAAGCACTGCAAATCTTCAGTGCTTTTTCTGCTGTGGTTTCGCCTTTCTGCAAGCGAGTATTTTCCTGCCTGGCTGTAATTCTCCTATAGCCTTTTTACTGTTTTATCGCCCTTTCATTATATCATATATTGTTCCAGTCCTTCATTTTTCTTATAGTGGCTGTATCATTCTTTTTATTTGCCAATTCTACCCAAGTGCTCTAAGTCTATTTGCTCCTGCTAATTTTGAACCAGATTTCCAACTGTATTATCTGGGTATTGTTCAAACTTTCAACATCATTGTCATCATTTGGAGCAGCTGACCAATATCTTTTTGTATTTGGTTCTTCATTTATCAAGAGCCTTGAAGACGAGAGGTGGAGTGAGATTGGATATGGAAAAATGGCTGCTCTATGAACGAGCTTCTGGTATTGCTCACATTTCGATCTGAAAACCTTACTGAGGTGGAGCGGCCACTACTATTTTGTCTGCTTGGCCTGCTGGGACACCCAATCCTTACCCTATGGCAGGGTATGATGTGTGTTGCTAAGACAATTATGGCACCTGATACCTGCCCCAGCTTACCCCCTGTCGCCATACTGCGCCATAACCCTCACTGTCTTATGCAACACATCACATACATTGATTTACACACATATGATTTATTGTCAAGCACTCTGACACCTTGCATTATGAGGAGTAGGGCTATAGCGCTATAAAATAAATAAATCCAATAGCAGAATTTAAATTGTTATTTGTGTAAATACTGGGATAAACCAACACATCTAACATTCCTACAGGGCGTTTATATCTCTTTGCTCCAGTTACTGAACTAAGTCAAATGCAGGCCTCTCTTAAGTACCTGTGAAGTGACAAGCTGTGCGCATTTGTTTTCCCTCAATTGCTTTTAGGGATGCGTCTTCCTCCTCACCGGGCCCCACCCCCCATAGCTTCCAGCCAGGATACTTAACCAAAAGGAGGCCTGATGGCCCCTTAATGTCGACCTTTGTTATGGGCTCAGCTGAAATTTGATAAGCCCTCTCCCCGTCCTGCACTGGGCAGGCTCGTCTTCTCCAGGCACACAGCAGCAAAGGTAAACATATTTATTGGCATTTTTCTGTTTCTATTTATAAATGCAGACGAAAGAAAAATATTTTTCCGTCTGTATTTATATGCAAAAATCCGTTTAAACGGAAAACCGGGAGCCTTAATTATATCCAATGACACTTGTAATAAAGTGGACGGGATATGCATATCGTTTCTGATGGAGTAAAGCATCCGCAGGACTCTAAATCAGGCCCTTAGCCTTTTAAGTCTCAATCCACCACAGGAGTACACTTCATAAGCCCCTAGGACCTCAGGGAAGCCACTTAGAAACTCACAAAGTGTAAGGCAGAGGACAACTACAGAGTCCTGTCCAGTTTCAGTTGCTAATGGTCAGAAGGATACTTCCAGGATAAGGCCTCTTGCAGCTTGTTGCCACCTGTAGCCACACAGGAGGTAAGCCAAGTGACCCTTGAAGTCTACTTCTTAGTCCTTGGTAGAAAGAGGATCAAGTCCTGTCCTTCAGGGTTTCTTTCAGGTCACACGCTGCAAGTCCATTCCTCTTTTAATCTTCTGCAGGACTGGATATTGTTCTGAAGTGGGTACCTGGAGGTCCACATTTATGCCTGTCACTTGCTTGTGGATGGGAATGACTCCTGGACATGCCCTAACCAATAGGGTAAAAGTATCCTGGGCCAAACCTACCCATATTGAGCATTTTAAGATGGCGAAAGTCTTCAGCCATACCCATACCTATCTTGGGCTGTGAGGGCTGGTGGTGTTTGTGGGGCTCCTCTAAGGTCACTGACTGCAGCTTCATTCCTTTTCTGATTTTTCACAGTTCCACAAAGTGTTATGAAGTGGGTGCCTGGAGTTGCCCCATTTATTCATGGCACTAGCAAGTGGGTAGGAATGCCTCCTGGGCATAACCTAACCAATAGGGTAAAACATCCCGGGACCAACTCTACATATTTTTGGCATTTTCAAGATGACAAAAGTGTTTGGCAACACTAAACCTGGGCTCTGAAGGTTGAGGGTAAATGTGGGGAGGATCCTATTGCAATGTCCTCCCACATCTAACACTAAAATCCACTTTGAGGTAGCCACTTTAGCCACAATAAACCCAGAGACAGAGTCTGATGGGGCAAAAGCAGCGTCCTTCAGCAACCAGTGGATCCACAAGAATTGTCTTGGCATCCTATCCTCTCCCCTATTAAGTGTGGTCCAAAGGTGATATGTAAACACAGCAGACCTGCCAAGCAGGATTTAACACTGAAACAGGATTTTACACTCTAGTGTCAAAAAGGATGCTCGCTGTCCCATCCTGCAAATTCTGTGGAGTTCAGAAGAGTCATCCCCGCCCAATCAGGTCAACTTAGTGTTGTTCCTGGGAAGCATTTCACACCTATTCAAGGCTAATTAGTGGCCTGGAGAAGCTGGTGAGCCAATGCAAATTAGCCTCCAGAAACTTCAGACAGGGAATAGGTAACTTTGTAAAAGTTTTTTTTTCTTAATGTTTATTAAAAATCACACTTCATGATTGAATGGCATTTTAATAGCTATTATTAAAAGTTTTTGAATTATTTTTCTAGCTGGTCCTGGTCTCAAGATACAGTTTTAGTATTTTAATCTGTACTCTGATTTTCTACATTGCACAGCTAGGCCTCCCACATTGAAAATAACCTTTGGGTGCTAGTCACTGTAAGGACATGTAAACATTAAATTTCTACATGTCATACCTTTAAATACCATGCACCCTGCCTAGTGGGCTACAAGGCCTACATAGGAATTACATTACTATTTAAAAGAGAGGTTTTTACCTGTCAAAAAATTAATTTTGACATGTTAAATTGCAGTCTTTACACTGCTGCAGTCATGCTAAACTGGTAGGCTTGACGCCTTTGTTGCACTGCCACTGTAGTGGATGGCACTATAGGTGTTGCAGTCTCCCGGTGGCATTCAACTTCCATGTCCTGGGTACACCTTGTACCATATACTAAAGACTTATAGGCAAGTTAAAGTTCATAGTATGTCAATTCAACCATATTAAACATGGAATCACAGACACTTTACTACTGGATAGCAGGAGTGAAATGCACAGAGGTATAAAGCCAGCAAAAATATGAGGTCCAGCTAAAGGCAGAAAATCCTTGGTGACCAGGCAGAATTGCGGATTTCCTACAGCCACCCTCAAAGTTCATATTGATCTTAATAAATTGAGCACTCCTCTACACTATGTGTAAATAAATTGTCTGAGGTGATCAAAATTTGTTACAACAGGTGGCACCAAACAGCTCTCCCTCACCTCAGTGCATTCCTATGCACTTACGCCCAAATAAGTAATCATACTTGTCCTATAATCACATTGGCTCACAAATATTTATGGTTTTTTTAAACACACCACATCCCACTCAAGGTCCATGAGGATTTAGCCTGAACCACCAAAGCATTGGCCTACTGTGCCACGCTACAGTCAATGCCTTTCTAAGGAGTTACAGACAAATAAGAAACCATCTTCTCGCTCATGAAGATTAATTTAACTCATATTTATATGGATCCTAATAAAGGGAGCATTCCTCTACACTACATGTATGTTAATCGTGTGAGCCGAGCAAAATTTATCATAACAGTCAAACCAGATGGGTTGCCCTCGCCTCAATGCATTCCTATGCAGTTACATCTGAATACATAATCATTTTTGTGTTAGCGGATGTAGGAAAGTAGGATCTGCTTCTTATGGTTACCCCCACTTTTTGCTTGATGTCGCACTGTTTTTGACTAGTCTGACTGGGATCCCGCTAATCAGGACCCCAGTCTATCTGCTTTCTCCCTTAAATTGACATACATGTACTTTGGTACACTCCAGATTGGATACTGGGGTACCCTTATAAGTCCCTAGTATATGGTACCCATGTACCCAGGGCATAGGTACCCCAGAGGCCTCCCCTGGGCTGAAGCATGTATTATGCCACCCATGAGAGGCCATGCAAAATGGAACTCCAGGTCTGCTACAGCAGCCTGTGTAAGATGGTGCTTGCACCACTTACTTTAGATATAGGTTCACTATATCTATAGGTCACTACACTTAAAACTTATAAGTCACCCCTATAGCAGGCCTTATCAATTCTGAAGGCAGGGTGCTGGGTTTTTAGTGAGAGGGTGCCCCTGCATGAGCAGAGCCCCTCTGCAGCCTTCGGAGACCATTCTCCCGGGTTGTCAGTGACTCAGCCGAACATATAGGTAGAGGTGCATTATAACCTCGAGGTAAATGCTATCTCGAAAACGGCTGCATAGAAACATATCGTGTTTGGTATCAAACACCTTGGAATCATACCTCCACACCAGTAACTGGTGTGGGAGGTATGATTCCACCCTTCAGAAGCGAGCTTCATGGGGTCACTGGTCTAACCGGTGCCAGCCTTCTCGACCCGGACAGCACAAAATGGATGCTGCCAACCAGAGACACATTTCTGCCCTCCTCCTGCTGAGCCAAGCTCGAGCAGAGGAAGGCAGCACAATAGGCATCCTGTTACAGGGAGGTGTGCTCACCTCCCAGACAGGGTTTAGTGTATTGGGGCTGGGTGGGTGAACTCTGAGAGTGCCTGAAAGTCTGCACCTGGGGCACATTTGGTGTCCCTGTGCATAGCCAAGCTCAAACCAGTTCTGGGAGCCATTGGCTCCTGCTCTGGCGCGAAACTGGACAAAGGACATGGGTGTAATCACCCCTCTGTCCTGGCCCTCCCCTAGGAGGGTCCCCTGAATCTGTCCAACACTGGCTGTAAGACTTTAGATTTTACGTGGCCAAGATTCTACAAGAAGAAACCACTGACCTTCGACCGTCTGGACACTCTGGACTTCGCTGGACCTCGACTGGGCTCGACTTCGTCCCCCTTTCCGTCCGAAGCTTGGTTCGTGCCCGTGCTCCATACAGGCTCCGTGCAGGACCTGTGGTGCACTAAAGACAACTGAAGAATCTCCCTTGGAGTGAAGGAGTCACTCCCCTGCTTCGCAGGCACCAAAGCGCAACTGACCGGTCTGCTGCTCCTGAGCTCCTGCGGACTCCGAAGATTTCAGCAACACAGGAGGTGGGTTTCCGAAGGTCCCTGAGGTCGATCTGCCCTCTCATCGAGTTTGAGGCCAGTATCCCTCGTGGGGACTGCGTGACCCGAACCCCTGTGCACTGTGTCCATTTGCAAGTGCATATGCTTGTTGGCGATTCCCGAGCTTGTGCTTTGGACTCCGTGTAGTCCTGACCCTGAGCAGTATTTGCACCGAAGAACTCCGGCCTCCTCGCACAGAGTGCTCCCCGTAGGCTGGTACTTTGCAATCTTGCTCAAGGTCCCCTCGCGACTCCAGATCATTCGGCCTGTGGGTCCTCCTGAGGGTCATCTTGATTTCTGTTGGGCTTTCCTGGTTGCTCCAGACGTGCCTTGACTCCCCATTGCTTGGTGAGTCCCCTGGACCTTGCTGGTCCACACCGTAACCTGCTTGACCTTCCTGCGTGGGTTGCTTTTGCCAAGGCTTGTTGGTGCTCCAGCCGGACACCGACCCCTCAGCACTCGACATCCTTCGTGGGACAGCTCACCTCCGGCTCCTGGTCGTCCTTGACGTCTCCTGGTCCTCGTGGCTGCAGAGTCAAACATCCCTTCTTCGCACCTGAAGCACCCGACATCAGTGGGCATTCGTCTACCGAGCCCCTGGTCACTCTGAAGTGACCCAGACTCTGTCCCCTCTGCTTTCAGGTTCCATCTTCCTCGAATCCAGGCTTGGGTTCCACCGGACCCTTTTCACCTTCCCGGCAGCAGTACTTCTTTGCAGCTCTCCATTGAGAACAACGCCAGTTTCCGACGCCACTTCAGACTTATGAACCCGGCTCCTCTGGGATAGGTAACTCTGGTACTTTGGTATCCACAGGTGGGGTGGCTCCTCAAAGTCTTAAGTTCCAACAGGTTTGCTCGAAGTCCTCCTAGAAGGGTCCTTAAACTCTAAAAGTGTAACCGCGACTTCCCCATAGAATTGTACGGAGCCCGCGGTCGTGTTCCCACACTGCACCTGACCTCCATGGGGTCCCTTTCTACTCACCTTGGGTGGTTCCTTGGGGTCCCAGCGATTCTACGTGCTCTAGACCTTGTCTTGATCCCAATCGTGACTGTTATACCACTATTTTAATATATGGTTTGGTCTCCCCCTGGAGCCCACTGTGTATTGTGCTACTTACAACTGTTCTATTGATCTCGTATTGTGTGCTTTGTGTTCGATCCTCGTGTAGAGGATAGTAGAGAGTGTTATATTAATAAATACATATTTTTATACAACTACTGTGTGGTTCTCCTTCATTTAGTCATTCAGTAGGTGATATTCTGGTAAAACAAGCTGCTTTACATTCCTTCAAGATTAAGCCTGAAGGCTGCTCTCCACAGCTACCACTAGGATAGCTTTCTAAAGGTTATCTTTGACCTCATACATCATAAGGGTCGTTTGGACTGGTGCAAGGTGCCCACTTTAATTAGTGGACAGCATATACCAGGCCAACTTCTCACATTGGTGTGCAGCGGTTGGGATTCAAGCTTGCTATTGGTTTACCAGATAAATCTCATTGAGTGATTAACTGAAAACCACTAAAGTATTAGGCACATATAATACTTCAAGATTAGAATAAGTAAGTTCTACTGAACTTGGGGTTGGGTAAGTCAAGGGTCTAGCACACCCTTTCTCCAACCTAAGAGAGTTTAGTTCCCACTAGGTTAGGTAGGTGCATACACCACACCACACTTAGTATGTCTTCTAAAGGAGAAGCCAGTGGCTCTCTGCCTTCTAGGTACAATGGTCTCACATTTCAAGATTTGAAAGCCATGTGTGCTTCTAGGAAGCTGAAGACAGGGAGAAATGCAAACACCCAACGTCTCATTGAGGTGTTACTCTTGGATGACCTTAGGAAGACCCCAGGGTCAGATGAGGTAGAAAGAGTGGGTGGGGCAGGGAATGAGGACAGGCCAGGAAGTGAAACCTTCTTTGACCTAGAATCAAACCCTGACCAGGAGGATCAAAATGACTCCCACCTGGACAACTTAGATCTTCCAGGAGGTGGGGGAGAAGGCCCCAGTGGCCGTCTCTTCACTCCTCCAGGAAGAGTGCAGAGTTTACCCAGGAGATCTAGATCTTCCTCTGCTGAATCTCACCATTCAGGAACTTCTATAGGGACCTCCATATCTCATAAGAGAGATAGCTCTTATGACAGAGAGTGCCAATTTCTAGAGTTTGAGAAAGTCAAGCTTAGGCTCAGGCAAGAGCAATTGACACTAGATAAGGAATCCTTAGAGCTCCAGAAGGCTAGGAAGAGGTTGGGACTAGAGTCCATGGTGGCAGCAACAGTGTCCCTAGGATTAAGGAGTATATTTATTATTTATTTTATTTATTTATAGACTTATATAGCGTCTGAATCACCCCCGAAGGGGTATCTCTGCGCTGCGGAGCATGCAAGAGAAAGCTGAGGTGTAAGAAAATTAGAACAGGACTGTTTTAAGGAGTTTTCTGAGTTGAAGCTGATCTGGACATTGTCTCAACGTAATGGGGAGCTCATTCCAGTGCCGAGGTTAAAGATGCGAAAAGGCTTTCCCCCCCATCCTAGACTTCTTGACCCGGGGAACTACAAGAAGAGATTTAGTTCATGAGCGTAGATCCTTAACGGGGGCATAGTGGTTGAATTTCTTAGCAAGGTAAGCAGGGCCCTTGCCAAACACAGCTTTATGGACGGTGCAGCAAATTTTAAACTTGATACGTTTGCGCACCGGCAGCCAGTGGTGCTGTTGAAGCAAGGAGGCAGAGGCAGTTCTAGAAGGTACGTTTAAGACCAGACGTGCCGCGGTGTTCTGGACTACCTGCAGCCGATCCAGACAAGATTCATTAGCTGATACCAGCAGAGCGTTGCAGTAATCCAGTCTGCTCAGTACCAATGTCTGGATGAGGGTTTTCCTTGAGGAATCTGGAAAAAAAGGAAAGACACGTCTCAGCAGACTCAGTGCATGGAAACAGGAGCCGACAGTGTGGTCCACATGTTCCTTCAAGGTTAGCGCCTGATCTAGGCGGACACCAAGATTTTTTACAACTGTCTTAGGTGCAGGGGGAGAACCGAGATCCAGTGGCCACCAGTTTGGTGACCATCACAATAAGGCCTCACCAAAAAGCATGATCTCGGTCTTCCCTACGTTGAGTTGGAGGAAGTTACTCCTCATCCAATTAGATATCGCTATCATGCCCGAAGAGAAGGTAGCCTGGGCCGAGAGGGTAGATTTATTGAAAGAGAAGATAAGCTTCGTATCATCAACGTATGAGATTGGCGTAAACCCGGAGGACCTCAGGAGATCAGCCAAGGGAGCTACATATATGTTAAACAGGGTGGGGCTCAAACATGAGCCCTGTGGCACTCCCTTGGTCAGCTCCATGGTTCTAGATTGAAAGGGTCCGAGGTTGACTGTCTGAGATTGATTAGTGAGAAAGCTTGTCAACCACCGCAGGGCTAAACCTCCAATCCCTATTTCCTCCAACCTCCTAAGCAGAATCTGGTGATCGACCGTGTCAAACGCGGCCGAGAGGTCTAACAGCATGAGAAGAGTGGGTTGGCCCTTATCTAAGGCCATCCTGATGTTATCCGTGACAGCCACCAGGGCTGTCTCCGTGCTGTACTTAGGCCTAAAACCTGATTGCGATGTATCAAGGCTACCTGAGGACTCAACATAGTCTGACAGCTGTTTATTAATGGACTTTTCCAGGAGTTTACTCATAAGAGGTAGTAATGAAATGAGCCGTAAATTGGAGAGGTCGTCCATAGGAACTTTCGTGTTTTTACGAATGGGTATGACCTGTGCCGTCTTCCATTCCTGCGGGAGGTGTCCCTCTCTTAGGGAGAGGTTGAGAAGGCAACAGATGGGTGCAGAGAGTTGTTTTGAAAGTGCGGAGGAAATTTTGGCAGGAATGATGTCAAGGGGAGAGCCTGACTTCACAGTGCAGAGTAGAACTTCAACATCTTCCCTAGTCAGAGGGGAGAAGCTCACCAACTGCTTCCTCTTCATACAGGCAGGGGCCTTGTGATTCATAGCAGCCGGCTGAAGGCTGTCAGCTGATGTTATCTTATTATAAATAAGTTCAATTTTCTGAGTAAAATGTTGCGCTATTGCATCACAGAGAGCTTGCGACGGCGCCTCCTCGAGGTCGCAAGCTTTCGGATTGACGAAAGACTTAAGAATCTGAAATAGAGCTTTAGGAGCATTCCCTGCCTGGTTTAATTGTTGGGCAATAAAGACTCTCCGTGCTGTTTTAATATTCTTGTGGTATTGGGATAGGGAGACCTTATATCTCTCTTTGTCATTCCCATTATGAGTTCGACGCCAGCGCCTCTCCAAATTTTTACATTGTCGTTTTTCGTTACGAAGCTCAGGTGTAAACCAGGCCATCTGGAGACGCCTGGCCTTATTGGATGATACTTTCAGGGGAGCAAGTTGGTCTGTGGCCAATATGGCTGCTGCATTAAAACGGGCCAGCCCATCCTCAACATTCTTGGGCTCTATTTCCCAGGGTGCGATAAAAGCAGCTGGGAAAGAATCCGAAGTGATTTTATGCCATTGTCTATAAAGGCATTTTGGGTCAGGGCGGGGAGCTGCTTGTACTCTTATACTTATGATCATAGGAACCTGAGCAAGATAGTCCCTCCCTAACATGGTGGGGATGACATCCACAAATGGATAACTGCTCTAGAGACGGCCTGTTAGGTACAGAAGGTCCCTCAAGAGCAGTGGGCAGCTATCTTGTGGCTCTCCTTTGCTGACAAAGGTAGAGATAAGCTCCTCACTGTTAGAGAAGAGGATGCTGACAACTATTCAGTCCTGAAGAATGCTCTCATTGATGGGTTTGGCTTAACCACTGAACAGTGCAGGATTAAGTTCAGAGACACCCAGAAGGCACAGACTCAGGACTGGGTAGACTTTGTAGATTGTGCTACTAAGGCTCTGGAAGGCTGGTTACTTGGCAGCAAAGTGAATGATTTTAAGGGATTGTACAATTTGATTATGAGGGAGCAGATCCTTAATAATTGCCAAAATCAGTTGTTGTATCAATACCTGGTTGACTCTGATCTGACTTCTCCCCAAGAATTGGGAAAGAAGGCAGATAGGTGGGTCAGAACCAGGGTGAAGCAGAAAAACCAGACCACAGGTGGTGACCAAAAGAAGCAAGATGCTAAACCAGCAGATAAAGGTGGGGAGAAGGGTAAAGACCAGAAGTCTTCTTCAGGACCCCAAAAACCTGCATCTGGGGGTGAGTCACAATCTAACAAGGGAAAAGGCAGAAAGAAACCTTGGTGCTTCCTGTGTAAGGAGAAAACCCATTGGACAAGGGATGCCAATTGTCCAAGGGCCAAGGATCCTCCTACCACCACCACTGCCCCTAAGGCAACTGTTCCCCCTAGTTCAGCTCCAAGTGGTGGTACAGGGAACAACAGTGTAGTAGGGTTAACCCTGGGATCTGAGTTGGGTTCTGGCCTAGTCAGAACTCCAGCTCAGACTGTATTAGTCTGTGATGGGGGCATGGATATTGCCTCCCTATTTGTCAGTCCCAGTAATCTGGGCAAATACAGACAACAGTCCTTAATAAATGGTAAGGAGGCCATGGCATATAGGGACACAGGAGCCAGTCTCACAATGGTGACTAAGGATCTTGTGAGCCCTGACCAGATCATACTTGGTGAGTTATACCAAGTGCAAGCAAAATACAAAATCTTCCTCCAACAATTTAAACAATATAGGTGATTCATCCAGGATACATATAAAATTGTCCCACAAAATCCTAGTATTCACTAGAATTGTTTTTATATTTTTTATCAAATGTAACAGTCAACAATTTTTGAAAAAATATATACGATTTATTTTCCTTTTTCTCAACAAAAACATGTATAATCGATTTTCATAAATACAAATATAAATTGTAACATAGGCCCACTATGACAAAACAGAAAATAAAAAACATAAAAATACACATACAATACATATAACCAAATATCACAAAACAGGGAAATTACCATACATTAACAGTTGACAATACAGAATTAAATCATATAATTAATACACCAAGTTAGAACCATAAACAAAAAACAAAACAAAACGCCGACGCGCGTTTCGGAACAATACAACATATAAGTAATTCCTTCTTCAGGGCGTAGACTGTAAGTATGTTCAATTTATAGGGGCCTTCTGTATGGAGTGAGCAAACCACCGGATATGTGGTATAGAAGCTCACAGGGTACAAAGATTACATCCTCAACGTAATCCTATACTCATGACAGTAGGTTCACAATAGATCAATCATCATGGTGGGGCAAGCGTTCTGTCAAAGTTCCATTGGTACAGACAAAACCTCCAGTTGAAAAACGATGTAAAACCTCAGACAATCCAAAGATTACTTGCGAGTAAGCGACTCGAGAAGTAAGAAAGTCTACATCTGGTAAGGATTACGCCCGTCGTACGAGTGCGGTTTCATACGTATCCTTTATCGTTGGGTCTCCATCGAGAGTGAGATTATTCGGCTACGAAGCACTTCCTGCTCGTGTCTACCCTGTTTTATCTTTGCTAGTATCCTTACCAGATGTAGACTTTCTTACTTCTCGAGTCGCTTACTCGCAAGTAATCTTTGGATTGTCTGAGGTTTTACATCGTTTTTCAACTGGAGGTTTTGTCTGTACCAATGGAACTTTGACAGAACGCTTGCCCCACCATGATGATTGATCTATTGTGAACCTACTGTCATGAGTATAGGATTACGTTGAGGATGTAATCTTTGTACCCTGTGAGCTTCTATACCACATATCCGGTGGTTTGCTCACTCCATACAGAAGGCCCCTATAAATTGAACATACTTACAGTCTACGCCCTGAAGAAGGAATTACTTATATGTTGTATTGTTCCGAAACGCGCGTCGGCGTTTTGTTTTGTTTTTTTGTTTATGGTTCTAACTTGGTGTATTAATTATATGATTTAATTCTGTATTGTCAACTGTTAATGTATGGTAATTTCCCCTGTTTTGTGATATTTGGTTATATGTATTGTATGTGTATTTTTTATGTTTTTTTATTTTCTGTTTTGTCATAGTGGGCCTATGTTACAATTTATATTTGTATTTATGAAAATCGATTATACATGTTTTTGTTGAGAAAAAGGAAAATAAATCGTATATATTTTTTCAAAAAATTGTTGACTGTTACATTTGATAAAAAATATAAAAAACAATTCTAGTGAATACTAGGATTTTGTGGGACAATTTTATATGTATCCTGGATGAATCACCTATATTGTTTAAATTGTTGGAGGAAGATTTTGTATTTTGCTTGTGCTTATTTCCTGCTCTCTTCCTCCTTATTGAGATTTCAGGGACCCTCTGTTGTTTATTTGAGTTATACCAAGTGACCAGTGCTAGCAATGTCCGGACAGACCATTCCTTGGCAGTTGTTAATTTCAGCTGGGGAGGGGTAACTGGCCCTGAGAAGGTTGTGGTTAGCTCAGACCTCCCTGTGGAATGCTTGTTGGGCAATGATTTGGAAACCTCAGCCTGGGCTGAAGTGGAACTCAGGACACACACAGCAATGTTGGGCATCTCTGCAGATGTGTTTGCTGTGACTAGGTCACAGGCAAAAATGTCTTCCACTGAACAGGCCCTGGATCCTG